>VXAY01004929.1:3614903-3707458 GCA_013399855.1 Oxyruncus cristatus | reverse complement strand
AAAAAAAAAAAAGAGAGGAGAGAGAAGAATCTACATTTCAGTTTTCTTTCTCAGGCTCCAGTCAGTGCAGGAAGATGGCAGTGCCAGTCCTCTCCCTTTTCTAGTGATTGTGCTATATTTGCCCTTGTACCTGCAGAGCACATCAGGGAATTTATGTGAGGTAAACCCTGAAAGTGATGGTTAGTTTTAAAACAGATAGACTGTGTGATCCAGGACTTTGTCCACTTCAAAAAAGACCAGTGCCAGCACAAAGGAATTGGATAGCAGCATGGGAACAATGCTCATGAGTGGGTGAAATGTCTTTGAGACTTAGCACTTAGTTTTGCTGGCTTATGGTATTTATGAAGCTCTGGTTTCCTGGTGTCTAGTTTCACAGTCAAACTTAATGAAGCTCTTCCTGTAATAGGGGGGAACTCCCCTCTCCTTTCCCTATGTGACTGCATGTTCCTAATAAGTTTTGTGTACCAGCACTAATACTGTTGCAGCCACAGTCTGTCAGATTAGGGAATTGATGCTAATTCTAACATTTTTCAGATGCTTGCTTCCAACAAAATGTGGAACAAAATACAAGCAACTGCTTGTGCTACTTTAAAGGGGGAGCATGAGCAGAGAAGTCACAGCTGATAGATGGCTCTCCCATCGATAGCAAACCAGATTTAGTTCCGGTTGCTCTAATTTTGAATGTATACTTTGAATTTGTGAAGGCAAGTACCGGTTGAAATGACCAGAGAATATGAAGTATTAGCTGTAGTGTATTTTATGAGCTTTTTGACATTAAATGGACTTTAAGAATCATTGAAGTTGGACGAGACCTCCAAGATCATTGAGTCCAACCTTTGACTGAACACTGCCATGTCAACGAAACCATAGCACTAAGTGCCACGTCCAGTTGTTTTTTAAACACTTCCAGGGATGGCGACTCCACCACTTCTGTGGGTAGCCTTAACCATCCTTTAAGTGAAGAAATTCTTCCTGATGTCCAACCTGAACCTCCCCTGGCACAGCTTGAGGCCTTTGCCTCTTGTCTTGTTGCTGGTTGCCTGGGAGAAGAGGCCAACCCTCACCTGGCTACAACCTCCTTTCAGGTAGTTGTAGAGAGTGATAAGGTCCGCCCTTAGCACCCTTTTCTCCAGACTAGACACTTCCAGTTCCTTCAGCCTCTCCTCAGAAGACTTGTGCTCCAGACCCTTCACCAGCCTCGTTGCCATTCTGTGGACACGCTCCAGCATCTTTCTTGTAGTGAGGGGCCCAGAACTGGGCACAGGATTTGAGGTGTGGCCTCACCAGTGCTGAGTACACGGGGATGATCACTGCCCTGGTCCTGCTGGCCCCACTTTGTTGATACAGGCCAGGATGCCATTGGCCTTCTTGGCCACTTGGGCACACTGCTGGCTCATGTTCAGTTGCTGTCCATGAGCTGAACATGACATGTCCCAGGTCCTTTTTCGCCAAGCAGCTTTCCAGCCACTTGTCCCCAAGCCTGTAGTGCTGTGACCCCAGTGCAGAACCTGGCACTTAACCTTTTTGAATCTAATACATTTGGTCTCAGCCCATCAATCCAGTCTGTTGAGATCCCTCTGCAGAGCCTTCCTGCTCCTCAGTAGATCAACACTCTGAACCAACCTGGTGGTGTCTGTGAACTGACTGAGGGTGCACTTGATCCCATCATCCAGATCGCTGATAAAGATATTAAACAGGACTATCTCCTGAGCCTGGTGAACCCCAGTTGTGACTGAATGTAGCACCACTGACCACCACTTTCTGGTCCTGGCCATCCAGCTAGTTTTTAACCCAGTGAAGGGTGCAGCTGTCCAAGCCATGAGCTGTCAGCTTCTCCAGGAGAATGTTGTGGGAAACAGCGTCAAAGGCTTTGTTGAAGTCCAGGTAGACAACATCCACAGCCTACAACACCACTAAATCATTCACCTGGTCATAAAAGGATATCAGGTTCTGGAAGTCCGTGTGATAGCTCTAATGTGTGGGTTCAGTAGTTCTTCCTTATGCATTGTCAAATTCTCCTCTGAAGATGTCAATTATGTTTCAGAGCATCTTTGTGCATGACATAATAAGGAGAAACTAGGTAGCTGTGTGGGTGTGTTTTTTGATATTAAACACATTTGGAAAATCTGTGGGTTTTCTTCTGAAAGTTGTTCTCTTGCCCTGAGAAAACCTTACCATCCTCTGCTAGAAATGTTCTACATAGGAATATCCAGCTAAATATTTCCCATGTTTCTTTCTTTCTACACATACATCCCAAAGAGTAGGTCAAGCTGTCAATTTATGGCAAGTCTGAGTACACTTTGACGCTATGATGCCCTGTAAAATAATGACTGTTGTATGCAAGGGACTGTAGCAGTCTAGCTGATTTTCAAAGAATCATAGAATGGTTTGGGTTAGAAGGGATCAAAGATCATCTTGTTCCAGACCCTCTGCCATGGACAGGGATACCTTCCACTAGACCAATTTGCTCAAGGCCCCATCCAGCCTGGCTGTGATCACTTCCAGGGATGGAGCATCCACAGCTTCTCTGGGCACCCTATTCCAGTGCTTCAGCACCCTCACAGTAAAGAATTTCTTCTTAATGTCCAATCTAAACCTACTCTCTTTCAGTTTGAAGCCATTTCCCCTTTTCCTATCACTACATGCCCTTGTAAAAATGTCCCACTTCAGCTTTCCTGTACCCTTTTTTTCCAGTACCCTTTAGGTACTGGAAGGCTGCTATAAGCTATCCCTGGAGCCTTCTCTTCTCCAGGCTGAACAATCCTGATTCTCTCAGTCTTTCCTCATAGGAGAGGTGCTCCATCTACCTAATTGTCTTTGTGTCCCTCGTCTGCTCTTGCTCCAGCAGGTTAATGTCGTTTCTCTGCGGAGGAACTGAGAGCTGGACGCAGTACTCCAGGTGAGGTCTTACCGGAGTGCACTAGAGGAGCAGAGTCACCTCGACCATGCTGCTTTTGAATCAGCCCAGGTTATGGTTGACTTTCTGGGCTGTGAGAGCATATTGATGTCCAGCCTCTCATCCACCAGCATCCCCAAGTCCTTCTCAGAAGGGCTGCTCTCGATCTGTTCATCCCCATGCCTGTATTGATACCAGGGGTTACCCTGACCCAGATGCAGCACCTTGCACTTGGTCTTCTTGTTAAATCCTGTGAGGTTCCAGCAACACTCAGCTTGGAGTCATCAGCAAATTTGCTGAGGGTGCCCTGGATCCCTTTGCCTGGGTCATTAATGCAGATACTAAATAACAACAGTACCACTACTGGTCCCAGACCTCTGAGGGACACCAGCCATCACCTGAGCCAATCACCTCTGGATGCAAGCATCCAAACAATTCCTTATCCACCGAACACGTTTTTCTTGCAAATTCATTCTGGTGTTTTGAGGACTACTTTGTTGTAGGCATGGGAAGTGCTTCACATGTCGAGGTGTGATGCTTCTGTGGCCTTGCACTCTGACTCCATTTGTTGCTGACACAAAGAAGCAACAGCAGTTAGTACTGGTCTGGCTACCCTTTCCCTAAAAGCGGTGTAATAGCATGTCCCAAAAATCTGAGTACTCAGAGACTCTTCAGAAGAATGACTGTGAGTGCTGATATTCCACATACTTTTACATTCAGGGCTATTTAAATACTCTTTTGAACCTGCACAAGGCAGAGCAGATAACACTCCATTATCACAGAATCACAGAATAGCCAAGTTGGAAGGGACCCACAAGGATCATTGAGTCCAACTCCTAGCTCTGCACCCATTCCCAGGAGTCTCACCATATGACCAAGAGTATCATCCAAATGCTTCTTGAACTCTGTCAGGCTAGGTGCTGTGACCACTTCCCTGGGGAGCTTGTTCAGTGCCCAAATACCCTCTGGGTGAAGAACCTTTTTCTAATATCCAGCCTAAACCTCCCCGACACAACTTCAATCCATTCCCTTGGGTCCTGACACTGATCACCACAGAGAAGAGATCATTGCCTGCCCCTCCTCTTCGCCTCCTGAGGAAGTTGTAGATTACAATGAGATGTCCCCTCAGTCTCCTCTTTTCCAGACTGAACAGACCTCAGCTGCTCCTCCTATGGCTTCCCCTCATGGGCATTCACCATTCTCATTGCCCTCCTTTGGACTCTCTCTAATGGCTTAATATCTTTCTTATATTGTGGTGCCCAAACCTGCACACAATATTCAAGGTGAGGCCACACCAGTGCACTAGTGCAGAGCAACAATCTCCTCCCTTGACTGACTGGCGATGCTTTGAACAGGACATGCACCCCAGGACACAGTTGGCCCTCCTGGCTGCCAGGGCACTGCTGACTCATGTTCAACTTGCCATCAACCAGGACCCCAGGTCCCTTTCCGTGGCACTTCTTTCCAGCATCTCATTCCCCAGTCTGTCTGGGGACAGAGCACTTCCCCTTGTTGAAATTCAAATGTTTGGTGATTGCCCAGTCCTCTAATTTGTTGAGGTCTCTCTGCAGGGCCTCCCTGCCTTTGAGGGAGTCAACAGCTCTGCTAAGTTTCATATCATCTGTAAATTTTCTTAGTGTCCCTTCCAGTCCTGCGATGAAGTAATTTATGAAGATGTTGAAGAGCACAGGGCCTAAGATGGAGCCCTGTGGGACCCCACTAGTGACAGGTCTCCAGTCTGATGTTACCCCATTCACTGTTACCCTCTGTGCTCAACCCATGAGCCAATTGCTCACCCACCTCATGGTATGTTTATCCAGCCCTGTGCTGTATTGGTTCATATTGCTGTATTGGTTCACATACTGGTTCGTTTGTAAACTTTATGTGAAGAGAAGATGTTTTACTGAGGTGAAATTCTGATTATAATTTAAGGACTTTAGGAACTAGGACTGCAGGCTTGGGCTTGTATCTGTGCCTCAGAAGATATGCTATGACAAAATAATTTGGCATGAGACAAGAAAGAGCTTTGTTGAGATTTAAAATTAATCCTGTTCTCTGGGGTAAAGTTGTAGAACTGTTCATTTAGCTATTTTTAGAGTTAACGTTAGTAATATTAATATTTCTGTCCTTTTTCTACTGACTGGTACTCTAAATGCCAATACTGAGTTACCCTGGATTTTGTCAAGCCTTGGAACCCAAAGCTTTATGTTGCAGAAAAAAAAAATAAGATTATTTAATAACTTAAACAGAAATTTTTACACTGAGGAAAGAGATTGGGAATGTAGACAGTTCTGGAGACTTAGCAACTCAAGGAGATCTCCATTATTCATTGAAAAATTCTCTAACTTTGTTAGGGGCACCTTATTTAATCTTTTAGGGGCAATTTTTCTATAAGAGAAGTTCTCTTTAGCTCTTGAAGACACACTGAAAAGGAAATTGAAGTTTCTGTAGTAAGGATTTCTATTGACATAGTCTGGCAAAACCCTTATTACAGCTAAAGAACCATCTGTTTAAATTCTGCGCAATTATAGGCCTCTGTACCTGAAAAAGAATGTCGCTTCAGATTCCAAAACTGAGACCAGAAGTAGCATCTCTAACCAAAGACAGTTATGTCCTCAGAGAAAGATTTTTAAAGGTAGACCGGTGAAACAGAAGTGCAATGACAGGAATTGTATGTAATTGAGTTGTTCTGAACACCCACCTTTTAAGAATGAATGTGTCACTGGCCTTGTTACATCTTGATTCTCCTCTCCTCCCCTTCCCCGCCCCCCAGGTATATTTATCTTCCTAGATCAGGTTGTGTATGGGCCTTTCCAGTCTGAACAGTAACAGAATCCTTTGCAGACTTTGAAAATAAGGATTCTCTAACTCTTGTGCCTCAGTTTCTTAAAACTAGTTTTACATGGCTATCACATTCACTGCAGTTTTTGAAGTCACTCCTTTCTCTGTGAATAGTCTTGCTGCTCTAATGGAGATGATTTTTGTCAAGATGGAGTCTTTCCCATTGAATGCTAATTCCCTATAGCCTATCAGATGAACACCCCTATATACAGAAGAAAAATGTCTTTCTGAGTAGTCATTAAACAGAATAGGTAAGAGACAAAGACCCAGTTGGAAACTTCTGCTAGATTTCCTGGATACATCTGTCTGAGACATGCTTTATTGCCCCTGCCTGATACTTTAGCAAAAGTAGGAAAATGTACCATATGTTTCATATGCATGTGATTATTTGAATGGACTCTTGATGATGCAGGTATTCTTATTTAAATTCTTCAATTTTGCTTCTTTTGCACTCAAATAGATGTTTCGCTTTGCAAAACATTACCCTACAAGGGGTTAATGTTAAGGAATAAAAATACCAGGCTCTGGATATATGTCTCCGTATCTTGGTAGCAGTTGTTTAGCAGCAGCTTTCTTTATTCCATGTTATGTGACTGTGGGTTCTGAGAATTTGTACAACTCTCATGTGCAGATTAGCTGAGTCATTCCTTGTCGGTCGTATCAATTCAGAGCAGGACCAAGGGGAATTGCTGTGCTTTACTGAACTCATTAACTATTGTTGGAAATGTCTTGCCCATCTACCCCTTACATACTAATGGGATTTAGATACCTACCCCTTTCTAACAGACTGCGGATAGACAGTATGTCTTAGTCATTGCTTAATTCCAAAATTACGGTCACTCTGTTTACAGAAGCGTGCTACAGTGTGATTTTAGCCCCAATGTTTCTCTGTAATGCCTACTTTCATGTTCTTTCACTGTTCTTCAATTTACTATAGCATAAGAAAGTCAGATTCAAGCAGTGTATAAGCAGGGGTAGATGAACTGGCATGAATGGAATTGCATCATTTTGAGTGTGTATGAATCCAAGTTGCGTATAGTAACGAGGACTTTGTTTTACTGACTTAATCTGCTTAGAGTAGCCAGGAAGGTGCCTGTAGGACTTCCAACATTTTTTTTTAAATTCACATTTTTTGTATGATTATACAAATAAATGACCAGAATAAGTCAGAAAAATGTATAGTGACAAAGAAAGACTGAAGCCTCAAAGAGCATAGTCTTCCATGCTTTCTAATGGGGATAAAACTTAATTTATGCATTCTTCTTGTCCTTATCTGTTTTTCAATAATCATTCAGTTTAAGAGAATACTTCTGGCTTTGCAGATAGATTGATATGGACATTTTTTCCTAAGGCATTTTTCTCGCAGGATTTTAAAGTTAAATCTATTTGATTTTTTTTTCTTTCCCCAGTGTATATTAAATCAGAATGATATGATTTGTTTTTATTTCTTTGAAATGGCAATGCCCTGTAACTTTGAATAAAATTACAAAAGTTCCCACAGGGTTTTCCGTGACAGTCCAGGAGCGTGAGGAATGGTATAAACAGAAGATCTTGGAGGCCTTCTTTTTTTTGTTTATGGGATTAGCTTTGTGTCCTAATAGTCAGTTATGGCTCTAGTAAGAAGTCCACATTTCTTGAAGTAAAAACAGTGAATTAATTTGTGTAGGTATCAATTAGCTTCTCCCCCTCCCCCCACCTCCACCCCTGCGACTATTGTTGAACAACAAAGAGCATTAAGCAGTGGAGCCACCAGTTTATGCTGTGACTGAATAAAAGTTATTCAAAGCTGCTTGTGTAACTCCAAAACATTTCTCTTTAACAGGAAGAGCAGGAGAGTTGGATTCAAGGTGGATTGAAGCATTTGATAATGCAATTGATCTTAACAGAGCTGCACAGCAGAAGCAATGTTGCACTCAGTAATACCACTGCATTTTGCTTGCTGTGGTTTATGTTTACAAAATGGGATAATTTACTGTTTGCCTGTGCTGTGTGAGAAGTGCAGCTGACCAGCTTGTGGTGTAACTTTCCAAAGCAGTATATATTTTTCTTTTCTTCTTCCTAGTGAAATTGCTTGGAACTTCTGTTACCAAGAGTATATTGAAAAGGCTGGACTAGGGAGAGGAAAAAAATACTTTAAACATGATAACTGTGTTTGTGTTGTAAATAGAAATTGATTGTATTGTCTCTGACAGAATAAACATATGTAAAAGAGGAATGTGAAAGGCATCTGGTTTAATATACTTATTTACGTTGTTGGGCAGGCTTGGAGATAAAAATGCTGTCTTCAAAGGGAGAAACAGAAAAGATGCCATTTTCACTGCTGAAATTGTAACTGAGCTTTTTGAGGGGGAGGATTTATGTCCATATTAAATAACAAAACATGAGTCATTGCTGCTTGCACCAAAATTCTTCTGTTATAAACAGTTAATCTCTTTTATGTAATTCCATTTCAAAGCTCAGGATTAGGATACCTATTTCTCTGCCATTTTAGTTAGACTGTAGTCTTCAGGGCGAGATTCAAGTTTGTTTTTTGTTTTTGCAACTGCATCAATTGCTAACCATGAAATCAATGGAGAAAAGAATGACTATTTAAAATGAACGTGCTTCTTTACTACAGGTTTTAACCCAAGAGTATGTCTATTTCCTTTTATTTTTATCACCGTGTAAAGCCACCTGTAGGTGTATTTTAAGGGTTACTTGTAACTTTTCAACCTTGCATGCTTGTGTTATACACAAAGAAAATACTTGCACCATGAGTTTGTAATGAATTATTAGGTGCATACTGGCATGGAAAAATCAACTCTAAGGGCAGATAGACACTTGTGCTTTAATCACTTAAACATCCCACCTAGTGAAAATGATTTGTGAGAGAGTATATAAATAGATAAAATTAATATCCAGATCTTACATATTTTTTGCCAATTATGAAGGTAATAATAAATACTTTTCAAGTGCCTCATCTTACTTCCTGATTAAATGAAGAAAGTGTTTTTGGTCTTTTTAAATGAACAATTGGAACATGATGGCTTTTGGATATATTGTGTGTAATGCCCCACACCTCTAAGACCCATGAGCTGAAAAAGATTCTGAGTAGATTTTAGTACTTAATAGGTCATTTGAGATGTTTGTGAATCACTTTACTTGCTTTTTGGTGAAGGATGCAAGTACTAGAGTTTGTTTTTTTAATTCTTTTGCTCCCACTTCTTAAGTCCACCATACAAAAGACTGATTTTCCCCCAAATGCTATGTCTTCCTTTCCATTTTATTTTCCTTTTCTTTACTGTCATCCCTGTGACTGAGGGTTTGCCTAAGTTCATCATCTTCAGGGCACTACGCATTGGATACCAATTGAGATGGTTTGTATGACATCTGTGAAGACTGTGTTGGCCTAAGGTACTTGTATAGAACTTTGGAGTTCCTTATGCACTAGAATAACATTGGTATCTTGAACGCTGTGTGCTGTGTTCAAAGTGAATTCTGCCAGTAGATATCCACTTGCATGGATGCCTCATCAGATACCTAATAAAAGTATTGTTCATAAAAATAATATGTTGTGTTAATATTCTGCCATGGTTTTATACTAAAAATTTACTGTCTCACACCTTTCAGTTAGTTCTGTTCTTCTTCAGTTACAAACCATAGGGAGGAGGAGGGGGGAATGGTGTGCAAATGGTATTGCATCAGCTGTAATTTTCCTTTTTCCATGTAACTTTTCCTTCCCCAGAATGATATTGATACTAACATAGTAAATAGATAAGCCAGATATTCTGGTGGTTAACACTGAATATATGAGAAGGATCTATGCATGAGCACATTTGACATGCATTCAAAGGAAAGAGATATTCTTTTCTTCCAGAGATGATTCTGTACTAATTTTAGTAAATGTGGGTGGAATTACTGGTAAATGCTTTTATTTATTCTTCCCATTGCAGAACATCAGACTCTTTTTAGGATAATTATAACATTAGAAGTAAGTTAAAATATGAATATGGGAGGAAAAAACAGTCTAACAACAGACTATTTAAGATTATTGTAGTAATTTTGAAGGTAGGGAAGATTATTAGGATTATAATTTCTTAAGCATAATTGAGTAGTGTCATGGTTTAACCCCAACCAGCAACCAAGCCCTACGCAGCCTCTCGTTCGTTTCCCCACCAGTGGGATCTGGGAGAGAATAGAAAGGGTAAAAGCAGAAAACTTGTGGGCTCAGATAAAGACAGTTTAATTGGGAAAGCAAAAACCTCGAACACAAGCAAAGAAAAACAGGGCATTAATTCAGAGCTTCCCATGGGCAGGCTGGTGTTCAGACATTTCCAGAACAGGGCCCTATCAACCGTTACAATTGCTTGGCAAGACAAAAGCCATCACTCCAGTTGTGCCCTCCTTCCTTCTTTTTCTCCCACTTTATATATTGAACATGATATCATATGGTCTGGAATATCCCTTAGATCAGTTTTGGTCAGCTGTCCCGGCTGTGTCTCCTCCCAACATCCCATGCACTCCCAACTACCTTGCCAGCATGGCAGTACCAAAAGCAGAAAAGGCCTTGGCTCTGTGTAAGCCCTGCTCAGCAATAAGAAAAACATCTCTGTATTATCAACTCTGTGTTCAGCACAAATCCAAAGCAAAGCCCCATACTAGCCACTGCGAAGAAAATTACCCAGCCAAGACGAGCACAGGTAATCAGGAGGATTCTGGTGGTATGCTCATAATGATTTTAACAGCAATGCAAATACAGATTAATTATTTGTATACGTAGTGCTCATTTTTATCTACTTTTTGAAATTGTTCTACCAGAGAGATGGAAATTTGAAAGACTTGTGTCATCACTTCAGTTTGTTTATTATGTTAATTACATTATCTGGTTTGATTGTCTGTCCACTCCAAGCTATATGAACAAATCTTATGTATTTTTGAGAGATATGACTCCGACTCTTTCTTCATTTTAATTAAGTAGCTGAATTTCATCCTAATTCCCAAAGTGAACATGAATCAAATAAAGCACTTTTTTGTTTGACAGAACATGAATCAGTGGCAGCTTGGAATTGAAGCAGTTTTTTAGTTATTTACATGTTTACCTCAGAAAGCTGCCTTTGATCAATGGTTGCTTCTGATGGATGAGAAAGCAGCACTAGAGTTACTTTTTTGAATAGTAATGCTGATGCATCTAACTGCATCAGTCTGAAGTAGATGTCTAATGCTGCTTGAAAATATGAATACTACTACTATGACTACTAGTTGAATAATGAATAGAAGGTGAACCAATAAGGCTTTCCACTTCTCTAAAAACTAGCTCATATGAGGAGTAAATTCACAGTTTTTTGTTCATTTTCTGATTATTTTTTTCTTTTGAATCATCAGGCCCCTTGAGTATGACAGCAATAATTTGATAGAAACTTAATATTATCTGTTTGAAGTAATTCTGAGCCCATAGAGTTCCTTGGTTGGGAATAAAACTGCTTCTACTGCTAAAGCTTTTTAAGAGTCTCTAAAATTTCAGATATATTTTTCAGTGCTTACAATTTTACTCCTATATTTTTCAAATTGGAACATATGCTTAGCTTACATTATTAGATGTGATACCTATCTGCTTACTATATCTAAGATAACTACATGTGTTTCCCTTACATATGAGGGAAAATGCTGTGATCAAAAGCTTTAAACCCTTGGGTTCAGTCTCTACCCTTTTTTATATTTATTTTCCTCGTGGCTTTTCATTCATTCACTGTACTCATACACTGTACTTTCATTCTGCACTCAGAGTAATGTCTCTATGGGTCTTTTACATTTGCATTTTCTTTTGATCCAGTGTGTGTGATTTTGGGAAGGGCTGGCCAACTCATTTATGAAGTGTGTTTTATTTACCATTTGTCTGTGTTTTACTGTTTGATGCAGCAAGTGAGATTTTTTTTTGTTGTGGAATTTATAACCCTATTCTAAAAGTTTGAATTTTTTGAAAGATAGGCAAAAGATTCTACTTGTACTTCAATTCTTATAAGGTTGTGATTATTTCAGGCTTTTACCGTGGTCTTCAAACAAGGTCTTGCTTATACAGAAAACTCTTTTTTGTGAAGCCAGACGGATACAGGCAGAAAGACCAGGAACAGTTGCTTTCCTAATCTTTAATCAGCTTTTCTTAGTGGTGTGCAGAGGAATTCCTAATGGAATTAGTAATAGCATAATTTCTTTTTAGATGAGGAGACTCATAGCAAGGGTTGAAGTGAAGTGGTAGCCTCTGTTAGAGCTATCAGTAAATCTTGAAAAAATAGACAATTGTTTTAGACCTGTGAGTCTTTATACTAAAGGAGAGGTTGAAATATACAACTACGGCTTCCTGAATCAAGAACCATTAAATATTTTTTAGAAATTCTTGTCAGCTTCCAAAACTATTAGAGTTGCTATGAAAAAAATATGCGATTGATACAAGATGAAATATGTTATGGTCAGAAAGGATGAGAAGGCACGATAGAAAGACAGAGAGTAATAAAGTGGATCTATTGTTTATAATGCCCCACACACATAAGACCCACAAGCTGAAGAAGACTCCGAGCGTATTTTACTACCTATTAGGTCTTTTAAAGTTTTCATCTCTCTGATGCCACAGATAGATAACTGTGTGCATGAAATGCACTGGTAGAAAAAAATAAGAGTGAGGAATGAAAAGAGATCCTATGTCTAAATTAAACTATAAGAGAAATTTAGGTCAACAGAAATAATTTCCCTTGTAGAATTTGGTTAGCATCAGCGATTTTTTTTTCTGCTTTCAGTGTAGAAAAACTACAGGCCTTGTACTTTTTCAGAAGACTTCTATCACATAATGCATACTCTCTAATGACAAATCGTGTTGAAAGTGAAAACTGTAAATTCTGGGTCAGTGCATGAAGACTGGCAGGATGAAAAATAATACCAGCTCCTAGCTCATTTTTGCTGTATTGCCTAGGAATGGGAAATAGCATTATCTTGGAGTCAAAAGTTGATCTTGATTTTACTTTTCAAATTCAGACTCAAGATAAAAAATGCCAAGATGAATTCTACCCAGAGACCATACAAAATGCAGTATGTGTTATAAGTCCTCTAAGGAAGAGGAGATTGTAACTTTGATATGTTCATGAAAAATGTCTTCCTTCAAGGTACTTTTTATATTCTTGAAACTTTGAAGGGAGAAAAGCTTAATGTTTACTCATAATAATTAGTGTATAAACTCATAGAAACTGATGATATTAGAAAGAAGGAAATTACTGTGTTATTACATCACATTTGTTTTGGCTCAGGAACAGAAAGGAGTATCTATATGAATTAAACTTCTCCTTTCTCTCTTTGACAGTTGTTCAGCAAGGAAACAGAAATAAGAGACCTCAGTTGACCAAACTGATCCTGGTAAACAAGGTTACTGTGAATCCAAACTACTGTGCAGCTAAATCTGGGGTTTTGATTCTTACTTTATTGCATTAGAAGTTTCATGTGTAGCAGTGCACGTTCAGATATATACTAAACTCAGATTAGTTTCTTCTTTTTTTAGTATATAGACCATGTAAACTTTATTTAGACCATGGGCACATACATCTTAAGTAGAAGATCAAAATGAGAAATGGGTTTTGAAAATTGGATTTGAATCAGCATAGTCATCTGGTCTGTCAATTGCTCCTCCTGGTTTTGTGTCATCTGCATACTCACTGAGGGTGTACTCTGTCCCATCATCCAGATCATTAATGAAAACATTAAACTATTACCCCCGGTAGATCCATGAGGTAAACCACCTGTGACTGGCTTCCGTGACACTCACCACAACCCATTAGGTTCAATAGTTCATTCAGTTTTCAGTCCACATCACTTTCCATTTCTCTAGCTTGTACTTTATCAGTTTGTTTATGGGGATATAATGGGAGACAATGTCAAAAGTCTTGCTAAAATAAGTTAAACAACTTACATCATCTCAGCCAGTCATTATGTTGTAGAAGGCTGTACAGTTGGCTGGTCAGGCATGATTTCCCCTTCTCAAATCCAGGCTGACTGCTCCCAGGCATTTTTTTGTCCTCCATATGTTTGTAAATGGTTTCTAGGAGGATTTGCTTCAGTCTCAAGGGCAGTCCAAAATATCATGTGGACTTCCTTTTATGAAGGTAGATGAAACAGGTAAAACCAAATGCAGGGGCTAGAGGGAGAGGGATAGTGCTATGCTTGTGCTTGAGAAGTGTTTAAGGAACGCTCCTCAGTGGGTCTTGCAGTTAGACCAGCTCTGGTACTGCAGGCCAGCAGCGATCAGCTGGTGTTGCAGAGGCAGTAAGTGTGAGGGCAGAAGTGTTCAGGCACAAGAACTTTCCTCCCTGCTTGAAGATTCCCAGCATTGGAAAGTCACTGGGGTCTCCTGTGGGATGAACTCAGAAGATGAATCTTGAAGTTTTATATTTGAATGATATTAGGTGTGTGGATTTTGTTAGTACAAAAGAGGTTGAGCTAAATTGCTTCTAAGTATAGGGCTCTGTTGTGTTCTTCTATAGTTAGCGCTGTTCGTAAAGGAATAGCACCTTCATTACATTGAGCTTACTGTGACTGAAAAAAAGATTTAGCATTTATTTTAACTTGTTTATTAGTACAAAATGTCTACATCTGAGCATTTAACAATAATTCACTATCATTCACTATCATATTTAAAGAACATCTATGGTCCAGCTCTTCTGGTAGAAATGGAAGAAAAATCTGCAGTTTGGAAAGTTACAGACTGTGTAGGTGTTGAAATGCCTCCTGCTTCACATTCTTAATTGGCAGCAAGCCAGATACTAAGAATTTCTGGTTTAAAGGGAAATGCTTCCCTTTTCTTTACATTTTGATGAATAAAGGCAGGATTTTGTTTGCATTTTTTAGCAGTAAGGATTTCTTCTTTCTTGATACAAAATGAATAAAATTTTCAGTTAAATAACTCCTCCAAGTTGCCTTGAACTTTTGCATGATTACACAAAGGTATGTAATCCTTTCAAACTGTATCATAAGAAGTTGTGGGCCTCATCCCCTCTGTGACCCTTTTCCACATTGGGTGCCCTGGATTTCTCAGTTCTGCTTTAAAGCTTCGTTGGAATTAGCATGTGATACTCACAGAAATTTTCCATGAACGTGAAAGACTTCAAAATTCATGGCTTTAAATTAGTTAATGAAATGACTTTGAATAATGCAAAAATCTTTCAAGTTGTAAGTACATCAGTTATTAATCATTAAGTTCATTTTCAGTAGTTGACAGAATACCGTCCTTTCACTGAATTTAGACATTACTGGGAGAAGTTTTGAGAGTTTATTGAGAGCCCTCATACATGTTTACCAATTAAGACTACAGGGAGGCTAATATTAAAATCAGTCTGAAAATCTAAACTCTCACCCATTCTTGCTGGTTTTGAATGGCATTAAAAAGGGCTTTGGTGTAGCTTTGCCTCATCAAAACTTGTCAACGTTTACAAACAACAGTTAAACATATAGAGGGGTGTATATAGTAACTAACCAGAAAATTAGTTTTGAATGCTTTTTAAGAAAATCACATCAGCTTCATTTTACATAACTAGTTAGTCTTAACTGAGGATTAAAACACGGAAAAAAATACTGATGTATTTTCTGTTGGAATACACGCTGTATTAAAAAACTGCACTGTTGGATTAGCAATTCCTAAAGTAAGATAAATACCAAGAGAAAAGATAACCCATGTTCAAAAATACAGGAAATGGTGATTGTTTTTATGCTTTGTCAAGCCTTTTTCTCTTCTCCTTGAAATAATATATCTGAAATTTGTCTTGTTTTCAGCCAGGTTTTTTAATTAATATTTTTATTACTACACTCTGATATTGTGAATTTCGGTGTAATGTTTTTTCCATCTGCGTTGAGCTCCATCCCCGGCTGTAATTTTTGTTTACTCTTTATTGTTGTAAATGTATAGGCACAATAAAGGCAAAGTGTCTGCTCTAGGAATGCTTTCCAGATTTTGCTCAGTGGGTCAGAATGTTGCAGCCTCAATGACACCAACGTGTGATAACCTCCGTACAGCGTTCACAACTTTCTCCTCACTTGTTTGCACCCATCTTAGAATTTAGGATAAGTCTCCTATTTGTATTCTTATCTGTCTAATACTTAAGGTGTATGTGATCCAAAAGAAAGAAAAGGAAAAAGTACTGGTTCCTCGCGTTCATGGTGTGTAACAATTTTATAGAACAGTTATTACCATTACTAAATTTGTAGTGGATTTGATGCTAAAATTAGTTCAGTTGGTTAGAGTATGATATTAATCATGCCAAGGTTCCAGGTTTGGTCCACGTTTGGGCCATTTACTTAAGAATTGGACTGGATGATCCTTGTGGATCCCTTCCAACTCAGAATATTCTGTGATTCTTGATTGCTCTGGGAAGTAGGAATGTTTTATTTTGTCCCAAATTAATTATGTTGGCTGATGTAATCACATGAGCATTTGTACAGATGTTAATTCGAGTTCAGTTTAGACAAAGGAAAAGGTTCTTCACTGAGAGGGAGGTCACTCACTGGAACAGGCTCCTCAGGGTGGAGGAGTGGTCACGGCACTCACACAGGTGGTCACAGCACCGTCTGTCAGAGTTCAAGAGTCTTGATGGTGCATTTAGTCACATTATTTGCTTTTAGTGAGGTGCAGGGGTTGGACTTGATCCTTACGGGTCTTTTCCAACGTGAGGTATTCTATGGTTCTAATACATTACTATGTGAGAAATCAGTGGAACTTCTTGCAGTGGTGAATCTGAGCATAAACATGAGCACCTGTAGGACTAAGGCTTGTAATGTGTGCCTGTGGGTAGGAGCCAACATTTACCTCCAGTGCAGCTATACACAGGAGAGGCTAGTTTTTGTGTCAAGTGATAAAGGGAAACAGACACTGCAGGGGCACTGTCCATCTCATCTATTTAGGCTGAGATAAATTGCTTTTTACTGAGTCTTATAATCCATTGATTATAAAGGAAGTTTATCTTAGATGCAGACATGCATAATCTAAGATGAAGTTATTCCATCATATCTGCATATATTCCATCATATCTGCCACAGCAAGATTTACTCTTTCTGGAGGGTAAAGGTTTTGTTGGGGCAGAGGTTTTGCTGTGCTAGTGCCCATATGCAGAGTGATAGTTTGTAATTGGTGAGTTAGGTAATTACACCTGTGTGCAGAATGGAAACCTAAAACATAAGTGAGCTGGGGCGAGGTGTGACTCTCCACCTTGCAAAGATCTGAATTCCTGAATTCCTACCATCAAGCCTCTACTTAATCTTCCAGAATGTACTGCCTTCTAATACGAAAAATTACCTTTGCAAGGATAGTAAAGAATACTTTCTTTCAAATATTTTTACACTGAAATTGAAGTTTGCTAGATACAATTAATATTGGTGACACCTTGTTGCAGTTTGAAATTATAGAGAGCAAAGAAAAAAAATCTTTCTAGTAAGATATTACAGTATTTTGGTTGGGGTATTTTAGTCTCTGAAGATTTTAACCAGATTTTACTTTTGTTTCTGGCTTATTATACAAACATATCCTTATTTTTAGAAGCTTATTTGTATATATTTAACAAAATAGATCTAAATTGGCCTGCTTAACTGTACCTGTAATTTCATTTGAGCTTCTGAAAGATGTGAATGTTGAGGATGATGTAGAGCATTAATGGAGTGTGTGAAGATCTTTTCAGCTCTAAATGCTGCAGAAAGGCTTAACTTACACCTTAAGTGTGAATTCTCTAATATACTTCAGAGACAGAACAAAACTGGAAGACGGTTGTGCAGATCTCCTGTCCTGTGACAAATTTATGTATCTAGTCCCTTCCAGAGGTCATATGTTTCACTAAGAAAAAAAAAACAAAAACAAAAAGGATGTGTTGATGTTTAGTTTTATTTTTAATTTTAGCATCCAGATGCTTTCTGTTTCTGATTCTATTCTAGAAGTTTATCCACTTGAGTAATCTTTGTTTTCATCTCATGCTTTTTCTTCATTGCTCTCTACCATTTCCTTTCTATCCTGCTTTTTTTTCTTTTCCTTTTTTAATTGTGGGATACCATTGAGAGAGACCAGATGGGGAGAAAGGTGGAAAAGCTGTAATCTAACCAAGTTTTCGCATCTTTCAGTCATAATTCTCAGTGTACATCTGATTATACATCTGTTTTTCCTACAAAAAGGAAAAAAATGGTAGATTTCTGTTAAAATGTTGTGCATCATGTGTAGCTTTCATGTATTTGTCCCCTTCCTATGGTTTATCCCTTGTATTGTTATAATACAAAAACTCCCATGAAACCACTGCCTTGATCAGCCAGTTTGAAAAGATCTTCGGAAAGTTTTGTTTTTCTTCAAAGCTATACTAAAAATGAAAACATTACATGTAAGAAATTATATATAATTTCTTATATAATTATATATTTATATATAATTATATATAACAGCTTTTATGGTTCGTATTTTTTAATGCTGTCTTCTATAACGTAGTGTGCAAAGAAAAATTCCTCTCTTTACTTACATGAAAAACCTGAGTAGTGTAGGTTTGTTCTTGTTTGTTTTTTGGTTTTTTTTTAATGAAAGCTGTGAGTTTGTAATCATGATACAGAGTAATGTATTGTGTGTATTTGTTTTTGTAAGTTCTGGTCAGGATATCCAAGGAACAAGTGTGGTGGCAAATCTTCCAGTCCTGATGCGACAGAATCCTGCTGAAACACTTCGTCGGGTTTTACCAAAAATCAGAGTAAGTTTTGCGAAATGAGGTTTGAATGTGTCTTTTTCTGCAAGCATAAGTATTTTAACAAAGGCAAAAAAAAAATAAAAATCCCACTTTTATTGCAAATTCACTCTTTAGGAGGGGTATGTACAGTAGGTCTTCCACATTAATTCACTGAATTTATAAAGTATTAACAGGTATTATATATTTTTTAAAAATGTTACAATTGGAAAAAAAGCCCAGAATTAATAGTATTTATGTGCTCTAAAGATTTAACAGTATTTTGACAGCTTTTTGAGAATTCTTTTTGAGGAGCATCTACTCATAATGGTTCATTTTGACCTTCTCAATCTCCTTTCATCCAAACATTAAGATTTTCATGCTGCTGTCCAGAAGAGTATAGTTTGCTTTTAGCTGTCTGTGAAATGTCACATGCCGCCCTCCCCACACTTTTAGTTAGTTGTGGTAGATGCATGCTGACCATGTAATGTCATACAGTAATTTTATATACAGATATGTTTGTATGAAGGATACTTGGGTTGTTCAACCTGGAGAAGAGAAGGCTCTGTGTAGAACTTATTGTGACCTTTCAATAATTAAAAGAGTCTTATAGGAAAGATGAGAACAAACTGTTTAGCCTGCTGAGGGTAATGGGTATAACTAAAGGGTAGATTCAGACTAGATATAAGGAAGATATTTTTTACCATGAGAATAGTGAAACACTGGAACAAGTTGCCCAGAGAAGTTGTGGATGCCCCATCCCTGGAAGTGTTCATGGTCAGACTGGATGGGACTCTGAGCAACCTGGTCTGGTGGAAGGTGTTCCTGCTCATTGCTACAGGGGTGGACTAGATGACCCTTCCAACCCAAACCATTCTATGATTCTGTAATTTTAAGGAACATGTGTATCTCTCATGTATTTCTACTCTGCCCCAGATATGAACCCTTGGCTAGAAGAAATGTAAAAATTCATTTAAGGCGTGGTTTAAGGAGCAGCTTCAGCCAAATAAGAACAAACTGCATCACAAATACAAATGCAAAGCTTAATAGCTGTATATGAGGCTGCAGTAGGAATTATGACTTTATGTTAGCCTGCCTGTTAGAGGGGTTTCAGTGATTTTAAAGGCTACCAGCTAGGTGGAAAAATACATTTGTTTTGGCTATCAAAATATCTCAAAGTTTATTTTGGTACACAGCAAATATCTGAGTTGTTTTTTTGTTTTGTTTTGTTTTTTCCCTTGGATTGGTCTCCTACCAGTACCGTTGGCAATTTTTATGTGATTAAATCAGTTTTGATTTAGAACAGTCTCTAACCGGGTCTCGTGCAATTTATCACTTTGATATAATCACAGTTCGAATTGTGTTTGTTAGCAGTTATTTCAATATTTTCAAAGCACTGAGTTATGTTAGTAATTTTATGGACAGACTCAGTGTCCTTGTTCCCCATGTATTTTCAGAGATACGTTTGATACTTTCAGTAGTGTGATTCAGTCATGATTTTACCACAACACTTTTTGAATTAAGTGGGGTTTTTTCCCATATAATTTTTAATCTCTCCCTTTTTAACACAATTTGCCAATAGGAATGTGATTTTCTTGTTGGAAGCAACTAATTCTTAACAAGAATATTTAGATCACTTGAGACAGGAAGAATTTAACTAGGTACTGACTCAAGCCAAATAATAGTTTGATAATCTAAAATACATTGAAATGAAATGTAGAGTTATTTTAAGAGTCTCCTTGCTATGTTGTCCTTTCTATCTCAAGAATATTAGGGTTGAGAAGAAATTTTCTGTAGTAGCTGCTGTGAGTTTTCTTGCTGTATCTGTATCAAATTCTTGTTGCCAGGTATAAGAAAGCATAAGTAAGAAAAGTGAGATGGCTCACTCACATGCTTATGTTTTACAGTTTTCTATCCACTGAAGAGATGTTTACTGAATAGCAAAGTGGACCCATGCAAAAATTATACTTTTTTGTTTCACTAAATTGTCATTGTGTTTCATTGTTTTCTCTGCTGAAGTTTAAAAAAAATTAATTACTGCTTTTGTTGAAAACCTGTGTGGATGTGTATCTCTCAGCTTTTTTTTTGGTTTTTTTGCTTTTTTTTTTAAAGGCAGGTACCATAACATTATATTAATAAAAGAATTAAAAATAGTCATATTATGAAAAATTACTTGGTGTATTTCTTACTGTCTGTGGAATTGGTCTTAATCGGAATCCTCCCTCTGTCTCCCAGTGTTAAGACCCCTGCAGAATAAAGGCTTGGAGAGGATCTTATCAACATATGCAAATACGTGAAAAAGCCAGGCTCTTTGCAGTGGCACCTAGTGACAGGACCAGAGGCAGTGGGCACAAACAGAAACACGGGAGGTTCCTTCTGAACATCAGGAAACAGTTTTTCACCATGAGGGTGACTGAGCACTGGCACAAGTTGCCCAGAGATGTTACTGTATCCCTCCTTGGAGGTATTCAAAAGCAGTCTGGGCATGTCCTATCTCTAGATGGCCCTGCTCGAGCAGGGGGATCAGACAAAATGACCTCCAGAGAGCCCTTCCGGCCTCAACCATTCTGTGAATACCAGATATTATCTCTAAACTTCACATTATCTCCTGAAACTTCTGTGATCCTGGGGAGACTCTTGTTTCTTAAGGGGAACTAGTCCAATTTTTGTGTGATTATTTAAATTCAGCAAATGGTCAAGAAATAGCTCTCCTCAGAACTAAGGACTAGTATAGACTGACAGATTGTTTAGAAAACATTGAAGTGGTCTCTAGTTATGTTCTGTGCTATAAGACGCAGATCAATATGCATTTTTCTTAAATATATATGTGTTTAAAAATGCTTTGAGAAGAATGACTTGAAGTTGCAAAGTAATTGGAAACCTTTCAACTTACATGAAGTATGTGCAGTTACCGCCACAGTACTCTGACATAGGTAATGCAATCTTTCCTAAACCAACCTAACTGGCTTCAGAAAAAGTTGTTTTGGTTTTTTTATGTTTAACATATTGAATCCTTTTTTGCCTCTGGTGTTTCTACTTTAAGAGCAGAAATCATCCTGAAATCGAGGAGAAATAAGAAACACTGGGGATTTTTTACCCTTGTTTTTCAGGGTGTTGAGAAGTGCTGGTTTTGGCCTGTCTTCAATAAAAAGTCTAGTATGGGAATACAGTTTTTGATTCTAGCCTTATATTTTTTTTATATAGGGATGGAGAAAAAATTTAAAAGTATAATCATTAGCATGGAAAGGGCCTAGGGCCTGGGATATATTTGTACAGTGGGAGTTGGATCTAAGTGTGATCTTAGATCAGGTAGTACTTAATTACTTTGTAAAAGTATCTTCCTGTATATTAAAGAACGTTCAACTGAAAATAGTAAGTGAAGAAAGAAACATTAGGAATTGAAGACAGAAATATTAGAAATGAAACAGACAACTTTAATAATAAATGCAATCAATCTTTGAGGAAATTACTGAGAAAAGCAGTGTGGTTTTCATCTTACAGTGTCATTTAAACCCAAACTGGATGCCCTCCTAGATGATAAATTAAACGAAACCTAAGTTAATGGGCTCCAGGCAGGGGTAAAAGAGTAAAATGCAATGAGGTCAGTCTAAATCTAAGTGTTCCTTTCAGGTTTAAGCTTTATAGATTGAAACTTTTTGATATGAGTTAAGTTTCTTCCTGTGGCAATGCTCTTATAAAGCCAGTTTTTCGATGGTGTTCTGTTATCTAATATTTAATCTGTAATAGAATTACAGTTCTGCAGCCATGTGCATTGCACTTTTAACTGCAAAACAGTATTTGATGTCATTAACTTGACGTATTTTTTTTTTCTTATCCTTGTTTTTATTGGAGGAATTGTCCTGACCATTAAATGGAAACTTTAATAGTCTACAAAGGCATAATTGAACTCAACTGAGATTAGTGTCTTCAAATGTAATCTGGCATTGCAGGGAAATAAGCTGATTTAAATTACTGCACTTGGCTCCACTTCTTAAGACAGAGAAAAAGCATTTGTGAATTCATATTGGCACATGAAAAATGAATTGTGTAATAGTTTCAGAGGGCTATTTATTTGGAAGTATTGCCACCATATCAATGCATAAGGAAACCATTGTACTCATTCAGGATACTTGCAAAAACTCAAAGCAAAAATAAATACTGTTTTTATCGGAGCTGAGAGTAATGCAGAGAAAGGAAGAAATAAAGGCAAGGAATGTTCCAGCTGGATACATTACAAATTTGTATTTCATTCATGAGAAATTGATAAACCTGGTTACTTCTATAAATATAGAAATGGGTATATGCAATTGCTTCTCATTCTGTAAAATCTAATTAAATTAAAATGATATCAAAGACACTTTATATATCACATTATATGTTTAACATAATTGTTTTAGATCTGAGATAAGCAAAATATATGTCAATAAATATGACATAAGTAATGATTGAATTAGGTGTCAGTATTTTGGGTATGCTAATAAAACAAATACACTGTATATAATTTAGATGTTAATGTAGGAATGAGATTATGAAATATTTTTAAGTTCTGCAGTTAAAATGAAGTGGCGTCCTTGTATGGGTTCTTTTGTCTAGAGAACCCCACTCTGGATTTCTGCATGCACCTCCTCATGAACTTTGGAAGTCATTGAAATGCAGATTCAGGGAAAGCTTAGACATTCTTATCAACGTTTCTCTTCCTACACCAAATGGCTCTTTTCGAATGATGTTAGTAGTACTTTCCCTGCTTTCCATCCTTGGGCTCTGCAACCAAAAGTGGTGGAGGGAGATTGCAGGTGTCTGTCTGACTAATAAGAGATTTTTCCAAATGCAACAAACTATGGCTGTTCTTGTTGTAGTGTATACATCAAGCTTTATTCAGTGTTGTCTGATTAATTTCAAACTCATTATCACAGTTACTTATTTTCCTAATCTGCCAGTCTCCTCTCAAAAGCTTTTCTTTTTCCATGGTTGATTTTATAGTTTAAGCAGAGGTGGGGTGATTTTCATCCTTCTTTTTACTTAGCGTTGGTCTTAAGGTCCATTCTCATTGTTTCCTTGAGTTTCTGTAATTTCCATTATTTCTGTGTCCTTTAGTCTTAAAGGAAAATTTCTGTCATATCAACACAATTACTAAAATGGTTTATGTTCCTGCTTGCAGCATTCTTTCAAGAGAATTCTGTTGTTGCAGGACAAGATATGCATTTGAACTAGAGGTGATTTTTTTTTTTTTTACAATTAATGGAATAAACCAGGCTTTCTAAATTTTGCAAGTTTTGATGCCTGAGTTTAACTTGTGGACATCAGAATAGTCAAGAACATGCTGATACCTAAAATTCCATTAAATACGCTCATCTGAATAAGATAGGAAAAGCTTTTTTCCTGCAGTGAAAATCTGTGGAGTATGCATGTATAGAAAAATACATTACTTTCTAAATTAATAAATTTATATTAATTAAATTTAAGTTATCCAACTTGAGTTAAGTGAAAATGGAAAGAGGAGACCCATATGTTTTTCAAATACAGAACTGTGCAGTTCTGAGTGCAAACATCAATGCAGACAGGTGTGTAAGAAATCTAGAAATTTACATTTCAATGTCTCCCGAGGTCCATGAGGAGGCACATCCAGAGAATGTGTTCTCACACATGACTATCCAGAGTTGTGTGGATCTGTGGAGGAGACTATTTGGAAACTTTGTTTGTTGGTAAGTAACCCTGTTTGTATTGCGCACAAAGCAAACACGTACGTAAAACTGAATTCATAGAATCATAGAATCATTTAGGTTGGAAACAACCTGTAAGGTCATCAAGTCCAACTCTTAACCTGCCACTACTCCATTATTTTCTGGTCTCTGTTAGCATCTACTGTAGATAGCTCTTTTGATTATCTTGGGGATGTTTTTTTGAACAAGTGTAAGCCAGAATCCCAGAACTGTATGGACAGATATTATGATCCCAAAAATATTCAAAATACAAAATTGGTAGGTGTCCTTATTCTTTCTTGGCTGTGGATGTAATACCAATTGAGGAACAAGGACAGAGACAGGCTGTGGAAATCAGAGGGTGGTCTCCATGGCTATTGAATACAGATATTTTATCACACTTTGGTAACAGCTCAATGCTGTTTCTTTTTTTTCATTTGGGGGAGCAAGGACACAGGGAATCCTTTTAGAAATAACCATGGCTGTAAACTGAAACAAGTCTTGAGAGATAAGTAATCATATATTGAAATCATATAGAGTAATAATTGTACATTTGCTCATACAAACTGGTTGACACTTGTGGAGTGAAAACTTGTTTTTTACCAAATCTACTAAAAATTTCTCACATGTTCTTTACAAAACATTTACTCAGCAAATTTCCTCTGCTATATAATACCTGGAATCATAGAATCATTAAAGTTGGAAATGTCCTAAGATCATCGAGTCCAGCTCTTTACCCAGTTACAACCATGTTCACCATTGAACCATGTCCCCAAGTTCTCTATCCACATGCCTTTCGAGTACTTCCAGGAATGGTGACTCCACCACTTCCCTGGTGGCCCGTTCCAATGTCTGACCACCCTTTCAGTGAAGAAAGGCACTTTCCAGCCACTCTGCCCCAACCTTTACCGCTGTGTGGGGTTGTTGTGACCCAAGTGCAGGACCCAGCACTGCCTTGTTGAACCTCATACAATTGGCCTTGGCCCATCAGTCCATCCCGTCCAGATCCCTCTGCAGAGCCTTCCTACCATCCAGCAGATCAACACTCCCACCCAGCTCGGTGTCATCTGCAAACTGACTGAGGGTGCACTTGATCCCCTTGTCCTGGTCATCAGTAAAGGCTTTAAATAGGACTGTCTCCAGTACTGAGCCCTGAGGAGCACCACTTGTGACTGGCTGCAGCCTGGATCTAACTCCATTCACCACCACTCTTGGGACCCAGCCATTCAGACAGTTTTTAACCCAGCAAACAGTGCACCTGTCTGATCCATAAGCAACCATACACTTTGGGGCATAATGAATATTTTCTTAACCTGATTATTAAAGGCTTATTTTTATTTTAAATTAAAAGATCAGATTATTTTTGATTTTTGGCAAGTGATCTGAGAAAGCACTGTTCATCTCAAGCACTTTCAAAAAGAAACAAAACCACATATATAACATGTAAGAAGTATGGGCTTTAAACTCTTACAGAGTTTGGAGTGACTTGTGAAATGAGTGTAATACTTTAGTGGTAGAATAATAGACTCTTTATTTTCTCATTAAATAGTTACATTTAAAGAAGTAAACAAATGGAATATTCACCTAGCTGACAGACATTTACAGTTACTATTACTTACAATGAATGCTGTATTGTAGATTGTGTTATGAAAGTTCTGTGCATAAATCTGAAATTTAAAATACAAATTGTCTTTTTGTTTAATTCAAAAAAATCAGTAATATTTCATCCCTTTATTATCTTTGTTTAACTTTTGAATTGATTTTAAAGACAGCCTATATTCTTGTATGTTAAAGCTTAGAAGTACTAAATGCTGAGTTAGCTAGATAAATATTCTAGTCCATCTTGCCTTATTCTTAGGACTATATATATGTGCTTTTTAATTTGCATTCCATGTTAGTTGTCAAAGGATGAAATTTAGGTTGCCTTCTGCTATTTTAGTATCTCTCACTGAATGAATGAATGAATTACTTCTCTTTAATTCATGTGCATAAACAGCAGAAGTGCAATTGTTGGCTGGTCTGTTTTTACCTCTCATTCTGTAAAGTAGAAAAATCCACACATACACATTGATGAAACTGAAAGTCACAAAAAAATATTTAAATAAAATATTATAATTAACTTTTATTCATGCTATAATGTAAGAAAAACTAATATCTGCAAGAAATTGCTGTTAAGAGGAAAAAAAATTTTACAGAGAATTTTTTAGTTTGCCCAACTTGTTGCATTTTAATTCTAAAAGTAAATGCAAAAATTTGGGTGTTCTTTCAGTACATTTCTGCCTCACGCTGTATATTGATATAATTTGTAATTATACAGGAGGTTCTGCATGTTGCAGGAGTGGAAATGCAGTTAACAGCTGCTGTTTCATTTTTGACTGTTCTGCAAGAGGAATCGGTGTCCATTCATACATACTCCCACTCCTTCCTACACATCATTCTCCAGAACCTGGAACACAGAGATGCAGGTCAGAGCTGTACAGCTACTCTGATGACTGATGACTTCTCTATGTTTTGTTTCCTTAGTGACCACACAATACTGGGTAAAGCAGTGAGTGCAATCACTGTGACTTAGTATCTAGAGTTGCATGAATGAAAATATTTTTGCATGCTGACCACTTCCATAATAATATTTAAATGTAATTCTGGTTGAAGTAAAAACAACCCCACTTTGACTGAAGGACTAAATCCCAAAGTTGTAACTGGGTTGGAGCTTCTCTTGAAGTACCAAAATTTTGTGGCTGAAAAATTGGAGGGAAGATGATTGCCATTTATTCTGTGTTGATTCGTTTTTCTTATTTTCTTTGACACTATTTTTAGAATACAAAGAAAAAAAGGCTTTTTGTAAAACTAGAAAGTTTCAGTGGGCATATGGAAAGAAAATGCTTCTAAATGAGGAAAATTAGCTTTATAAAACAAACAGGAGCATTGTTAATTTTATACAGGAATTGAAAAGGTGCAAGAAATGGGGACAGAAATCGCTTCTCACCTGTCCTACTTCTTAGTTTGAAGTCTTAGGTGTTAATTTAGTGGCTTTTAGACACATAGCTCCTTGAAGAGATGTCTGTGAGAAATTAGAACAAATTTTGTAAAACTGATGTCTGTTCTGTTGTATGTACAATATAATATGGGTTATATAACTTATAACCATTTCTTTTGAACAGGTGTCAGCAATGCATGGTTAGAAACTCTTCTTGCTGTAATAGAAGCTTTACCAAAAGAAACTGTTAGACATGAGGTAATAATAATCTCTCACTTATGCTAACAAAAAATAAGATAAAGATTGTATTTCCCTGCAAGTTTTATTCACTTCTGTAAGATTTGTGGCAATTCTATATCTGGCAAAATGGTAATGGTTGTGGAACATACTGTAAGAGAGGAATGTGCTGTGATAGAGGATCTGTGGCTGTGATCTGAATCATAAGATGCTATTTGTGCCAATATAGGGGTTTAATATTCTATAGTAGCACTGAATATTGAATACAGGTTTCCAATAGACTATTAATGTACAATGGGCATCATTGCTGTTAGTATTGATGAGTATAGTATTCCATGAGAAAGTTAATGACATTTGGGATATGTTTTCCTAGATTTTTTTTTTTAAGAAGAGGAATTCTTTATTCATGCTCACAATTCTTCTGTTCACGTTTCTTTTTTTTTTTTTTTTCCATATAGATCCTGAATCCACTTGTTTCCAAAGCACAGCTTTCTCAAACACTTCAGTCCCGTTTAGTTAGTTGTAAAATCATGGGAAAAGTAGCTAACAAATTTGAAGCCCATATGTAAGTAAACTGAAAATACATTTTCATTTCGTAGTATAAGCCAGCATTTCTTTGTTAATGGACAAAAAATACTACAAGAAAAGTAGACTTGTTGCAAAAATTAAATGCTTTCTTTTTATAGATCCTTTTATCTGGATATTACTTGCTAATAAAAAATGTTCATTATGTAACTAGCATATTCAGATATGCTTATGTTTATCAGTTCATAACTTCAGTTTGTATGTTCTCTCACAGGTTTGAATGGATATCCTTTTCATGCCATTCTTTCATATAATTTTTCTTGCTACAAAAGAAGGCAAAAAGTAGATTTCTCTGCAATTTACAGGGACAAAACACAACTTCATTACCTTAGAGTTTCTTGTCATAAACAAAAGAATTCCATTTCTCGCTTTTTATCATCTAACCAAATTTAATATGTAGGTTTGTTTTTTTTTTTCTATCCCACTTATATGGAGATATATTCGGGAACCACTGTTGTTTCCTGATACGGTCCAGCCCTCAGATTCAGTGTCTATGAGTTTGGAGAGTGGTGGAGAAGAGGGAAGCAATGATGAAAGTAAATCTGAATAACTTACCTGCCCAAAGCAGTTGGTATGGTACATTCCTTGGACAGTTTATCCAGGCTTATTTAGGGCCGTTTTGCCAAATGTGTTGGCTATACAGGCAATTTGCCACATATGATTTTGAATTACAAAAGAAATCCCCTGAGGGCTACAAAATGCACAGAAATGGTATCTAGCTGAGGAATTCTGCTCTAATAATGATTTTGATCTGCCCCAAAATGCAAGAATTCAGCATAACAGAAACAAAGAACAACAGGATTATATGACAAGACATTTAGGAATAAATTTCTTTAAATTATGATTTTTTTCAATAAAAAAGAACTAGAAGCAGCCAAAAGCTTGGCTTTACATCATCATTTGCTTTTCTCACTACAGTTGTTGGACATGCAATTGTTTATGAGCATTCTAGAGTAGTGTTTTTTGACAATGTTACCAAAGTCTTCAACATCTTTTTATTCCAACTTTGTAGAATTCTGTCAGAATAGCAGCCACATTTATTTATTTGAACTTACATTCTCATGAAAATAAGTGATTTTGCGGATAGCTTGTAATCTTATGTGAGAATATAGTGGTATTAAGTAGTAGCTGTAATAATCATACCTTCCTTTGTTGTGTTTCTTTAGTATGATTCCTTGCTGTTCAGAAGCAGGAAACCCCTCATTTCAGTGAGCAGATAACAGCCCCTTTTCTGCACTGCAGCTGCATGTTAAGAAGGTGGCTGAAAATTTTCTGGGACATACTCTTCATCTGGTAGACAGCTCTGAGGGCAGTTCAGAGGGCTGGAAAGAGACATCAGTCCCCAGGTTTACAGTGTGGCAGACTAAGAGTCATGACACACTCTTGTTCCCCTTGCAGGAGGGCTCCTGGTGCAGGCCCAGGAGACATACCTGTCCTCAGGAGTAGACAATATATAAGCATGTCATCACTTTCTTCTTCAGAATGGCGCAATTTTGCCTTGTAAAATTTATACTATAATTAAAAAGTTTTCATTTGTATTTCATGTTATTCCCAGGTTATTTTATAGAGTATTGAGAAAGTCCTGTCCTCGTCGTAGAACATTAGTTTTTCTACCCTCTGTTCCAGAGTTCCAGCTAATTACAAATTTCTTTTTTTTTTTTTTTGGAGTAGCGCTTACTTCAGAGTATTCTAAAATGCCAGACTTCCAAGAATTTGTACGATTTTTGAAACTTGAGGCCAAATTTTTTTGTAAGAAGTGAATTAATTTTCACTGGAATGAGTGGAGGCTGTGCAGGCTGACTTAAAAATTTGCTTGTCTGTGAGTATATATTAGTTCTCTTGAGTTTTGCAACAACATAAGGATTTATATAGAGGTATTTTAAGAATACTCATGACAGCATCTGGGGCAATGAGAGGAAACACAATGACTGATACTGCCAAGTTGTAGTATGTGTTTTTACTTAAATAAAAATCAAAATTGTTATTTTATATCTGCCATTGATTTAACATGAATACTTGATCTACTTGCATGAAGGCATTGCAGTACTTGAGCTTTTAATCTTAAATTCTTTTTCTCTTTATTCTCAATTACTTTTTTGGTGATACCTGCACACCAAAGATGAGGTACTACAGACATTTAATTGGGATTTGCACTTCCATTTCTGTAATTCCTTATATTCTTTCAGTGGCTGTTCAAGAAATACACTGAAGATGCTTATTAAATGAGGACAGCATCTCTTAGCCTACCTACTATTTTTGCAGTTTAAAAAAAAGTAGTAGACAAAATATGAGAAAATGATAATGACAGTAGATAGTCCTTTTCCTGTTTCTTTGTAGCACATATTTGTGTCCAATGTACAGTATTCTTTTATAATTGCAAATTCTCAGAAGAATCATTTACCATGTGTGATAAATTAGTTTTTTTAAAAATTACCATTACTAGTAATGTATGAGTAAAATTTGAGTACTACTGAGGGGATTTTACATGTTCTGTATATTAATAGAAAATGTTCACATTTTTAGTATTAAAAGAGAGGTTCTTCCATTGGTGAAGTCACTGTGCCAGGATGTGGAATATGAAGTTAGAACTTGCATATGTCGGCAGCTGGAACATATAGCTCGAGGAATAGGGTGAGTACAATTTTCCAAACTGAGTCTAAATGCAAAATCTTTCTCTAAAGTATTTAATGTTAACCTAAATCTCCTTTTAAAATTGCTGAATTCATGCATACTTCATAATGAATTTGGAGTGTACAGATGTGTTCTTAGGAATTGGCTGTTGGCAATTGGCTCTTTTCCACTTTTAGATTTCCCTTTCACTTTTACAGTAAAATTGTTGAACCATAAAACTGACAGTTTTTTGTAAATAATGACTTCATCTATAGCTTCTTGAAATCATCTCAGTTATCCGTTGATGGTATTTGGCTTATTTAAAAATGGAAGAGGATTATGGCAAGTGTTAGCAGTTTCTAATAATTACTGTGCAGTTTTTTGAGAAAAGATGCTAAATGGGTTTTTTAAGCAAATTTCAGCTCAATATCAACTTTTACTCGAAGCTTGAAGACCTTCAATATTCACGTGTAGGAATGGAAAAAGGTTGGAATTTTTATTTTAATAAAGAACGTGTTATGTTAATAATGAACATGTTAACTACCCATGTGGGATTGGTCTCTGAGTGAAAAAATATTTAAAAATTAGAGGTCTGTACACCTGTTACTGTGTCATGGAGTAAAAAAAACAGTGACTTCTTCCACAGACTTGAAGCAGTTATCAAGTAAGGTTCTCTACCCTGTGTTAGACAGCAGGCATAGTAATCTATGAGGTCTATAAAGGTCTAGTGACCTTTAGTGTCCCTGTGTTTATTAAAATTGTAAATCTATGAGCAAGTACAAGGATGAGGCTGAAACTGAAATGTAATTTGAAAGATATGGTAAGTATGTACTTCAGTCAGTACAGGTGTTTGTGAAAAGGATGCCTTTCTGTAGCTGTGGAATGATTACTTTTGTTAATGGAGGATTATATTGTGGTTTAGATTCTGAGTTATTAAAAAAAACCCACACCAAAAAAAAACCTAAACAAAACACCAGAAATTAATGAAGCAATATGATTTACCTCTCAGCCATGGACTACTGGAAAAGTGTATGTTCGGACTGTTTTAGCTTACTCAATTATAGGGAATTCAGAGCAAGAACTAAGCTCTGCTGTCATGTACTTAATTTGACTTTGTTTTAGTAAGGTCATGCAGATTAGTAATTTCTAGATTCCTAGAAAAACTTGGTTTTATTGTATACAAAATAATCTTGTATATATGCTTTAGGCACCTCTTCTGCAAGGTCCTTGTCCTGCAGAAGTTCAGAGGATGTGTTATGACTTGTCTCAGTGAAGTTGCTCATTTGCTTTTGTACTTATTCTCTTTTATATCAAAATGTGTGTTAACATGATAAATCATTCTAACGTTTGCCATACTGAATGGCTTTGAATATAAAAGAACCTGTGATTACAGAAAAGAAGGGTAGTATTTGTCAATATTGTTGATATTTGTAAAATGGGGAATTTAACATGCATTTTACTAAACTGAATTACTGAATAATTTGAACTTGTATTTATTTTTACTGTATGCATGGGCCTTGTGTATCTTTATGTACCACAAAATTGCATTCTGTTTAATGGGAGATTAAAGACGAGAGAAAAAGAGGGTTCTGTTTATTTTCAGGGAGTAGCCTGGTGGTTTTATTCCATAACTACTGAGTTTTGAAGCGCAAGATGGTTCTACCTGTCATATTAGTTTGAGGACTTTTGTTACCCCCAAAAATGGAAATCCACAGAAACATGTTTGCAATTTTTAAAAAATTTCTTTCCACTCTGCCCCCTGTTTCTGTGTTTTGATTTAGGGTGTAGTCCTACCCTTTTCTCCCATGACCATTCTTAGGCTGTATGTTTTTGTCTATGTCAGTCACCTTTGTTCCTCTTTTCTGATTTGTTCTTCCTCAATTCCATGAGATTTTTTTGGTGTCCTGTGTGAGATGCTGTCTCCGTTTATGCATAGCCAGGTGTTAAAATAATGACTAAATGTTGTTGTTGTTGTTGTTGTTGTTATTGTTATTATTATTATAACAACAACTAAATTTGTGTTATTTTCCTCAGTCCTTCTCCAAATGCAGTTTAAGTTCAACATATACTAAACAATGTTAAAGAAGAAGCAAAAAAGTTGTTTTTGTTTGTAACAAGGTGGCTGTATCTTATACTGACCACTTATACTGACAAGTGGTCATATTGGAACCAAAATTTTCTTAAATTTGTTTAGTGTCTTTACAGTCAACGAAATTTCACTTATTTTATGTGGGAGGTTAAAGTTTTAGAACAAGATAGATGTTAAGCAGTGGCAAAGGACAGTATTACTGCTAATTTATCCAGTCTTAGAGTGGTGGGTTTGATAGGGCTAAATACTTCGTTATCAATTAGTGGTATGTCCCGTGTATTCTAATTTGATTCTTTCCTCAACAGCTTTAATTTTTAGCATGAACGTCTTTGTATAGACTGTTCTCTCTCTGAGGTTTTTGCCTAATCCCTTCCCAATGCTTTAGATGCTCTAATCTCGTAAGAAATTGTGAACATTGAGTATTTTCAGTATGAAAGCTATTTCAGTGTTTCATGTTGAGGATGAATAGATACTAGGTAAATAAAGACAATTAATTAAACAGAAATGAATATTGTTTAGGTTGAAGGTATAATGTGACAACAGTCCAAATGCTTATTTTTACTAGTTAGTGATATTACCACTAAATGATACATCATTTTATTGTAATTTTATTTGAATGTTTAATCATTTGTTTCAAAGAATACTCTTAAGCTACTGCTTGATTTGCTTGTAATAATAGTAAACTCTGTCAGGTGCAAATCACTTTGGTGCTGATTATAAACATTTGAAAGTATTATTGTTCATATTGATTTACAGAAGGGACAGCTGTTACTACTTTAGTCTGATTGGAAGGGATATTTTGGGCATTTTTATTTCAGCATCCTGGAGTTTGGGATCAGTTCAGTATTAAAAACTGTGACTGAAAGATTGAAATGACAGTCTAAACTCTACATACTCAGTGACTCAAAGTGTCACACGTAGTTTCATTTTTGTCACCTTGGTTAATGCTCATGTACTGTAACTTTATCAGTGTTTCGCTGTAGTTTTATGTCCTGGTCAGTACAAATGTTGAGAGCCAGATCCCTTGCTTTTAGAAGTTGCTGAGGTCCCATTCTTGAGGTGTGGTGCTTCAAGTCCTTTCACTAACTGACAAGCAGACCAAGAGCTCATCTGTGAGAGCCGGACAAGGTGGCCTTCTTACCTCAAATGCAGACAAAGTGAAATACTGGAACTTGACTACTATCAATAAAAAAATGAGCGTGACAGAAAAAAACCCAGTGAAAACAGTGGATGTGTTTTCCTAGTTCTTGATAGTAGGGCTGGAGAAAAGATTTTTCTAATCTCTTAAAGCAGCCAAGAATCAGTTATATACTGGGACATGGAGAATTATGCTACTTAGTAGCTTTTATAGAAGCTATACTTTTGCTCCAAGAAGCAAATCTCTTTTCATCTTCTTAATGCCAGGAACAAATTTTTCTGTGTAAAGAGTATTTCACTCCTCCTTCGTGACCTCTCTGATTAAATTTTGATTTCTAAGACAGTCCCTAATACAACAATCCGCTCTTCACTGATTCTGGTTCACAGGACTGTCACACACACAGGCAATACCAGTAATTACCAAGGCAAAAAAAGGCAAGCAGAACCCTTTCTCGTCTTTGAAGTATATGATTTCCAGACACTTTAATCTAACATGGCTCATACTTAATAATTTTTGGCTTTGGATCATCGTGCTGACCATATTTGATTGGAAGACTTTTCTTAGTGAAGTAGCTGTGCTCCTCTGATTTTTTTTTCAGACTACATTTTCTCTCATTTATTTTGAGCTAATTTGAATGCTTTTTTAGTGATAAAGTTTTGCATGTAAAATTTGAAGGTTTCTTCATCTGGCAAAGAAGAAAGTCCTAAGATTGACTGGAGGTTTTATATAATTTTCTTTTCCTTAGGACTTTGTCTATTTTTTCTTCCTGACTCTCTGAAAAATAGCTAAATGATTATCTCAAGAAAGAATTCTGCTTTGCTGTAGAGTATTATTTCATTGTAAGTTTTCTTTTGACTGCTTGCCTCACGTTGCAGGACAGAACTAACAAAAACTGTGGTGCTTCCTGAATTAGTAGAACTGGCAAGAGATGAGGGCAGCAGTGTCCGCCTTGCAGCTTTTGAGACACTAGTGAACCTGCTTGATATGTTTGACGCAGGTAAGAATTTCTTTTAGGCTCACTAGCCAAGTTCTTAGTGCTGTAGTGCATCTTATAATGGTATTTAAATGTGTTTTGTTCTGTCTGTGTTTTTCAGACATTTCTGATTTGATTTTTTTTATTGTTTTATCCTTTATATTTGCTTATATTTCATGTCTTACAGTGCTTTATATATAGAAAATTTTAAGGGAGGTGAACCAGTTGTTAATAAAATCAATTATCATATTACAAGTTTCTAATGTAATGTGGCTAAATGGAATGAGTAAAATTACTGTATAAATTATGGGAATATTGGGTTGCTAGTATTTAATTAATTTAATGCTGTCAATACACAATACAAAATGTTAGCTCAAAAAATTTTTACTGTATGGGAACTTGGTATGAATTACTACAATACATTGTTGCATTTAAGACATATGAAGGAGTAGATAAAGAAAAGAAAAAATAAGATAGTTTTGGGGAGAATACCATAAATGGACTTTTAGCAATTAGTGTTTATATGAGTAAGTATGATAGTAGGCTAATTTTCAAATAACTGAGCCTTTGGGTTGATGCTGTCGAGTCTGTGCTTTTCTTCACACCCTCAGTCTTCACTCCTCCTCCCCCACCCCCGATTGCTGTAACTGCTGCTCTGAGCTATTGTAAAAAGCTTAGAGAAAGCAATCAGGGGTTATTTACAGGTTTTTAAGGAATGTGTTTCTAGAAATTCTGGTTGTGTGGTTTTTGCTTTCATGGCCGAACTAGAAAATGAACATTTTTGAAGGTAGATGATCCAAAATTATATCCTAGGGTTTCTTTCCCACAATATCAAAATATTTCTTCTACTTTGTTCAGCCATAATTATTTGATGAATTTTTTTATTGATATGTCATTAAAAAATAATAATCCCTTTAAAACTTGAGCATTTTAATACAATTAATTTATTTAAAATAAGTGAAAACAGGGAAAATGCATAAATTTCTTCACTTATTACGTAAGTTCAGTCTCTGTACTCTTTTATAAGTGTTGACAAATGGATAACTCTGAAAATTTCTTTTATTTTTCAGATGACAGGAGTCAAACTGTTCTCCCGTTAGTGAAATCATTCTGTGAAAAATCCTTCAAAGCAGATGAATCTATCCTAGTTTCTTTATCTTTCAATTTAGGGAAACTGTGTAATGGATTATATGGTATGATTTAATTTCTTTTAAAAAAAATCTTAAAAATGGGGGAATATTGGAAAATTTGAACGCCTTGAAAAATATCCATATTTGAGTGTATCCGATGGAATGGTAGCTAGTAAAGGAAATGTGGAAGTAAAAGTTTGACATCATCTATTGCATAAATACTGGATTTTGGAAATTTCCTCCTTGGGTGATCATCTGCTTATTGTTGGTTGTTGTTTTTTGTTTTGTTTACACATGGTCAGAGATGGAAACATGGTGTTTTATGTTTATTGGTTTGCCTGATTTATTTGGGTATTCTGGAACATATGATGTTGATGACTGAATTTTTGAAAATAGAAACCTTTGAAAATAGTATGATGTTAACTTTGTGTGTTCACTTGATCTCCTTTTTAAGACACAGTGTAACATTGTGGCCCATAACGAACTTCAGGGTAGAAAGGATACCCAATGGCCTGTGGATTTCCCAGCTGCACCTGAGGCTAAATCTGCACCTATAATTTCTGTGCCCATAATTTGTGCTCAGATTTTCACGTGAGCGTGGCAGATCTTTCCTTGATAATTCTGCCCACTGTATTTTTCATGTGGGGGGGCAGCACAGAGTCATGGTTTTACATAATAGTTTCCCCCTAGACTCTTTAAAACCTTCAATCTTTCTTACAGTATTTGAAATGATTCTTCGTGACCAAAAGTGACCGTTGCTTCACTACAAATTACTTGAAATGGCTGTTCCACAGTGTCAAACTGTTATTTCGAGAAACAGGGAGTTAGGACAGTTCATCCTGTATTTATCATGTCTTTCCAGTCTTCTTCTCTCTAGGTTAAATGACTTTAATTGCTGTCTCTCTTCACCTCTGAACTCTGTCTGGCAAGTTCGTATTTTTCTTGACATGTTATGCCTTGGGACAGCTGAACAAAGTGAAAGGGTTACTTCATGTGTCTTGCAAGATGCATTGCTGTTTACATTTTTCAGTATGAAAAACTGCCAGTTTTGGTTTTTTCATAAATCTAACAGCTAGTTAGTTTTTCCCAGCCCTATGCAGTGATGCAGATCAGGCTAAGCATGGTACCTTACTGCTGTCTTAATGGAATAATATGAGACCCTGTGTCCAGTTCCTGAAGATCATTTAAAACTCTGTCTTCTGAAGAATAAGTGATCTCAATCCTTGGTTGATCTTATCAGAATACAGAATGAGCAAAGTCTCTTGCTCAACATCAAAAAAATCAGTGAAAATACTGAATATTACCAGAACTAGATAGACCTTTATACAGTTGCCTATTCAGTGAACTATGGGAACTTTGTCTTAGCTGTTTTTCCAAGCAGTTTTAGAGCCCCTTTATAACTCTTAATCTTTCCTTCCCATTCCCTTATTTTGCTTGTGAAAAACATGATCTTTTCTGCCATTTTTGTTTCACAGGTCCTGTTAACCCATACTAGAAGGAAATTTTGGTATTTAGAAGAAGATTTTTTGATTTTTTTTTGTGTGTTTCAATTTTTTCATAAATACGAAAGTAACCTGTTTATCTGTAATGATGCAGCTTGTCCTTCCCCTCTCCAGCTATTAAATATCAGTACTACTTCAGCCCTTTCTGTTCTGTTACCTGATTTAAGATTTCAGCAGCTAGTACTTAAATACTTGTGAATGCTGGAAGGAAGCCTGTCTGACTCTGCACATTTTGAAAACCTCTCGTATTTAAGGATTAACTGACCTGGTCCTTCTCTACCTAAAGCTTGAATCTTTGTCACAGTTATTAATTGTATGGAACTTGATTATACTAGTGGAATTTCAGGAAGAAAATAAAAACTTTAAGCATTTCAGCCTTCTTGGTACCAATCACTGATAGCTTTCTTCTCTCTCTTGAGCAGAAAATAGAGCCTGTCCTTGATTCTCTTGTTACTAATGCACTTGTAATTTTTTCTTTTTTTTTGATAGTTGCATTCCAGGTTGTTCTGAGTACTTTGTGTACTGATCATACTCTGTTAGGCTCAAGGAGGGGGGGAGGAGGGATAGAACTGACATATTTGATAGATTTTTAAATGAGATTTGTTTGGGGACATTATTAATAGCATTTGTAATGAGGAAAGTTTGTTGTTTTGTTTTGTTTTGTTTTTTTGAGGCATTTTTACTCCTGAACAGCACTTAAGGTTTTTGGAATTTTATAAGAAACTTTCCACACTGGGTTTACAGCAGGAGAATGGACACAATGATAATCAACTACAACTTCAAACTCTGGAACAGGAAAAGAAGTACATTTCAGTGAGGAAGAACTGTGCTTACAATTTCCCAGTAAGTACTATTAAGTTAAGGTTAAACAGTTTGTGTCATGCATATAGTTTACTAATTAGAACTGCATGAGTGATAGAGAAGTTATTCTCAAATTGTTCATTTTAGGTTCTAGCTCTTTCCTGCACAGTTCAAGTTAAAGAGGTTGTCCAAAAGATTACTCTTTGCAATGCCTCAGAAGGTTACTGGCAAGTTTTGACTGAGCAAATGCTGTTCCAAGAGGTTACTTTTTCTGGTTGTTTCTTACGCATTTTCTCCAAACGCAAAGGCTTCAAGAAAATGGCTGTGAAACAGTCCCCAGTTTCAAAACGCCCAAAGCTACACTTTCACATTCACTGTGTGTTTTGTCATTCTAGGGAGTTGAAGATCGAATCTGAATGGTTAGATTCATGTTTTAGTCATGTTCCTGCCTGAGTACAGAAAGTCTTTTCAATTTTATGTGAGGTCTTTAAAGATACCAGTCATGTTTCTGTAAATCTACTTTGTATTTTGACATTCTGCATTTGTATTCAAATAAAATATGTTTGCACCAAGAGTCAGTAGACAGCTATTTTTATTCCACCTTTTAAAGACAAGCACTCTGTGTGTAGGTAGACATCTCTTAGCTTATTTGAGCAAAACCAAGGTATATACACACACACAATCATGTTGAAATTCAGATTCTTGCTTTGCTGCTTGCTTAAATGTTCTGTGTTTTTAAAGTATCCAGTTGCAGCTTTCACTAGTGTGCAGAAACATTAACAATATTAATCAAACTAAGGTTTTATATCTCATGGTTTTAGTCTATGTTGTAAGAAAAAACCCCTGCAGCATGTCTGGAAGATAATGTAAATTCAGTTTAGTTTTCAACTCTGGATTTCGTCTGATGCCTGTTTTAACAAGGCCGTCAAAAACTCCACACTTACTCCTTAAAATAACAACCTGTTTTCTCTCAAGTTTATCTGATAATCTGTGGTAGTGTGTAGCTGTATAGTTAATAAAGAACATTATCTTTCCACAGGCCATGATTGTTTTTGTGGATCCCAAGAACTTCCATTTAGAACTATATTCTATATTCTTCTGCCTTTGTCATGACCCTGAAGTTCCTGTCAGATATACTATGGCCATAAGCTTCTTTGAAGTAAGTCTACAACGGTTCTTTGTTACTACTTAGGTGGTTTTATTTTGTTTTCTTATTTAAGCTTACAGTTTACTGGTGTATGCTGGTTTTCTGTGAGGGATATTTATGTGGAACAAATCTAAGTTAAATGCTCAATTTGATATGAATCTACATGGAAATTTATGCAGATGTAAAAGCATATATTCTCTTATAATTCCGTTCAGTTTATGTAAATTCCACTCAGTTATTTTCATAAAAGTCAAAAAATGTACAAATGCATATCTGATATTAGCTATATGGGGTAAATTCCAGAAATTAAGACAGTATCTCCTGAATATAGAAGCCCATACAGGGAAATCTTCAAGGTTTTCAAAGTCTTGTACTGAGAATCTATGTGTTTCAGTCCTTGAGCTTGGCTTTTATCCCATTTTGTTGCTGGGCAAATTGGTAAATTAAGTAGTTTGCAGAAAACATTTAAAAAGCTAGTAGAGGCACGAGTGGGTTTATTTCCACCATTGTAAGAAAGATGGATGGATTTCCAGTTCTCATTACCTGTTGATGCCTTCTTTTAATGAATGATAATCCAACTTAATTGTTGAAATTGTAATATTCATATCTAATTCTACATAATATTTTGTATTAGATACATAACTCTATTAAGGTACTGCCTGAATACAAGCGAAGTATTTTAGCTCATTTAAAAGAACCTGTAAAATTCTACCTTGGTCTGAATGTACATTTAGTTCTCATTGATTTAATTTTAACAGCATAACTAGGCAACCACGTGACAGCCAAAAATGAGTAATTTATGGCATTCACTGCTAAGTGGGTTATTTTTTAAAAAAAATAAAGTCACTGTAGCCATTTCCTTAAAACTTCATCTTGATTGGAAGTAAGCTTTTATTTTCACTTGGCTTATGTAAATAAAAATTAAAACCCATCATCTAAATATTCCTTATGGCAAAAAATCTCATTTCTCAAGTCTGTCTCATGTTTGCTATAAAACCTTTTTAACAGTGTGGAGATGGACTGTTAGTGTTTTTTAGAAATTTACACGAGACTTGTGAGTCACAGTAAAAAACTCCAAAAAAGTAAGGAGTAAAAACTTCAGAAGGGAAGACTGGGGAAACCTAAATCCAGGCTAAGCCAATTTTTACATTTTATCTTTTGTAAATTATGCGGCAGGCTGACTGGTAACTCTCTTAAGGCGCATGATGGACAACATTTGAATATTCCATAAGGAATTTTTCTAGCCTTGCAGTACAGCCTTAAACATTTTTGGTAAACGTGAAATAGAGTGAATTCTAAAAGCATGTTTCATAGTTAGATAATAGACCTGTTTCTTGACTCATTCTGTATATAAGTGTATTTTTAATGTGATCAGTGGGAAAGCACACAACTTTAGGAAGCTCATATTAAAAAATATTTCTGCATCCCTTCTTCATGCTTGCTGTAAAGTAAATATGTGTTGTTGTGCCATGAAACTAAAGAATGTTTCACCTTGCTATCTTACTGTCATTTTTTAGGTTGCTAAGCTTTTAAATTCTGATGTGTATACAATACATAAAGAACTGGTTACGCTATTACAGGATGAGTCACTGGAGGTAATACATTTTTATTGGAACTTTCTTTTCATTGTTACATTGAGGCAGATTATCTTCATGTTTAATAACTCTGCTGTAAGACATTAGAGTAACAATTTGAAATGATCAACCGCTTTTACTTTTGTTTCACAGGCTGTATAAAGATAACAGCCTTGTGTGAATAAAAAGAAGGAAAATAGGGAGGTGTTTGAATTTAGTAGACCCACATTGAATTTATTTGCTTTTAAAATATTAATTCTAAATAGTTTTAATTGCTGTAATATTTATTACCTTATAACCTCTGTAAAGTTTTGGTTTTGATACTATGTTAAAATAACAGTTGATAGCATTTAAGGTTTCTGTTTTGTTTTATTTTCATTCTCCAGTGGAAGAGGAGATGAAGAAAGTTGTGTGTGGTTCAAAGATCAAGATTTATAGGAAGAGTTTTGGTGCATAAAACATGAAGCACGTAGCTATATTGTAGTCAACAGTGAGACTTTTTTTAGATTGAAAAAAGACAAACATTTATGTTGAGAAAAAACCACCATTTCCTCTGATACCACTTACTCCAACACTTGATCTTTTTTGTTTTCTATGAGTATCCTTGTATATGGAAAAATGAGTTCTGTATTCAGGTGCTCCTTTTTCTTTCAGTACCTTTTGTTAGATGTTTTCAAGGAAATGAAAAGTGTTCATAGAACATCTACTTACAGTTTATGAAATTCTGACCCATATTAGAAGATTTCTCAAGTTGAACACCTAAAAGTTGAGATTTAGAAGCAGCAGGTTGTTTTGAAAAATTCCCTGTTTTGATCCGTGTATGTTTATTATATGAATAGTAACAAATATTTTGAAGCTTATCTTATCTACATTATTAATCGTTGCACAAAATGTTTAGTTACATACTATTCTAGTCGAGTTTCAAGTCACAACATTTGGAAGGCAGGTTGGTCTATTAATTGAAGCTATATGTTCCATTTTTTCTATCAACTGCATTTTTTCCTAATGCAGGAAAAATGACTTTTAATGTGCATCTGACAAACATAAAAAAAGCATGGTTTTGTTTGTTGAGGCTCTTAACTGCTGCTGAAATACAGATCTTTTTTAAGGATTAATCCTCATTTTAAAATACTGTATGCTGGATAGTTTAGAAAACATTGTCTGATCACATAAACCAAAACTGAGACCTGTAGAACTTATATTACTTACCATATTAAAATACCAGTTTAAATTCTCAGTCCTCATCAGTGCAACTGCAGTGCTTCTTTTTTTTTTAAAAAAAAACAACACGGGAGAGCAGTAACATAAGAGATGTCAGCAGGGATATGGTGGTGAGAATTAAAAATGGATTTGGGTTAATTTACAGACCTCTTTCATGCAACCTTTCTTTAAATAGGTCTTAGATGCCCTAGTAGGTCACCTTCCTGAAATCCTTGAACTAATGACTAACAGAGGAGAAAACAATGGATCAGAAAGCAAGGTGGGTATTCTCATGGTGATTATTTTTTTAATTTCCTTTCTAAATGAAGGTAGTAGCAAAGTTAGGACACATTTGGTATGAAAAGGCTTTCATGATTAGTTTCTGCTTTGGAGAAATATGAAGTCTCTGTTTTTTTTTTGATTGATGACTTTATAAACTGTACAATCAAAAAAGAGTTTTGAAAGATTAGACTTAATATAAAAATGAACAGTTTATCCATGCTCTTTTTCTAATTAAGCACAGTTAAGTGAAAACAAAACTTGATTTCATGCTAAAGGAGTGATCGCAAATACCAAATTTCAAATTCTTTTTATATTGATGTGTCAACTGCCCATGGTTGCCATTTTCAGACGCAGCTTCTGCTAGAAGAAAATCTATTTCACAAAGCAAAGGCATTGAATTAGGATTTAAGAGATCTGTATTCAGATCCCAACTTTGCTAATTTAATCACATGTGACTCTGGATGATGGTTTATTCCATTACTCCTCACCTGTAAGATGGAACAGAAAAGATAATTTTCTTGCTTCAAGATGCTGTTTTGAGCATACTTCCTAAACATATGGATAAATTGAGATAATGCAACAGTAAAAACACTGAATAAATTTATTTTCTTGTATGAACAGAAGTTGGGAGTGTAGTTTAAGATTTGAATTTGTCAGATGTTTACAGCTGTAGGTATATGTGATGTACAGCAAATGCAATGTCAAGTGTGGCAGTCTATTTCATTTTTCTTAGTGCTAAAGAGAATTTAGTTTGGCTACTATAAATTATTTGCCTCCTACTGAGAAAAGGTGTATAATTCCTACTAAAATTAAATAGGAAGTGAAAACAATAACTTCAAAGATTAAGAGGATAGAAGAAAAATGGGTTTAATTTGGTTTGAGAAAGAGAAGACAGCATAGTTGGCATAGTGGTCTTCATATCTGTAAAAGGGCATTACAAAGAGAACAGTGTTTAGTTTTGCTTTGTCAGGAGAAGGAGTTGGAGATGAAAATGTGTTTAGTTAAGTACTGAAATAGCTTTTGGACTAGTTAAGTGGAATTTGCTGCTTAAATTAAATTAAATTAAATTAAATCATTAAATTTCATTAGATTTTTTTAAGAACAAGTTAGACTAGTATCTACTGGAAATGGTCATGGTTGATCCTGTCTGAGCAGAAGAATTAATTGACCCCTTAAAATCTCTTCCCTTCTTACATTGTTGTGATGCGCTTTTTAAGCATAGTAGCATGACACAAAGCTAGACAATGTAAAATTAATGTTTGTATTTCTGTTTCTAGTTACTCTCTATTCCTGACTTGATTCCTGCATTAACAACAGCAGAACAGAGAGCAGCGGCTTCTTTAAAATGGAGAACTCATGAGAAGTTACTACAAAAATATGCATGTCTCCCTCATATCATATCGAGTGATCAGATTTATTACCGTTTTCTTCACAGAATGTTGACAATCATTTTGACAAATGTGAGCCCACCTGTCACTTTCTCATTGTTTTTTTTTTGTTCATGCTAGTTAAAGCAATGACCACCAGATATTTGCTATGTGTAGTACTTTATATATTATATTGATCTTAAAGTGCTGTTTCTTGTTGCATATGGTTTATCAAGCTGGTTTTTTTTAATTAAAGTCTGAATTTGCTCTGAAAACTTCCCGCCATCTGAGCAGCAAAATTTGGATTGACAGCTCATCATGATTTGCCTCCTACACAAGCCTTTTTTCCTTTTCTTGTGCTCATTATCAGTTTGTTTCTAGTTAAATCCAAACATTTTCCTCTGATATGCCTTCTTTATCCTGATTCCATACATTACATTCCATTGAGTTTGTTCTTTATGAAAGAACACTGTATTCCTAAAATAAATGGTCACTTAGAGCTACTAGTCTGAAATTTTACTGAGTTAATTCAGAATAAAACTGTCTGTTGTTATAAGTTTTATTTTCTAACACCTGCAATTCAAAAGGTGCCATGTAAACATGGAATACTTTAAGGTGCTTATGAAATAGTTGAATATACAACTTGGGCAGAAGGAATAAAGAAGTAGGTGTCTCATGGATTGGCCAAACTTCCTTATTCCCCCCAATATTATGAGAATTATTTCAATATCAATGAAGTTACTCTACTTTTTAGCTTTTTTTTGTACTTTTAGAATTTTTATATGTTTTTAGTCATATTCTTTCAGGTATGTGTAATTGTGTTTCCTTTATTTCTCTCAAGAATGTTCTGCCAGTCCAAAAAGCAGCTGCTCGAACTCTCTGCATTTATTTGCGTTACAATCGCAAACAGGAACAGAGACATGAGGTTATTCAGAAACTGATTGAACGTAAGATAATTTTTCCTTGATTACTTAGAGATGCAAGTTAGTTTTGACTGCAGATCTATTTATAGTTATATTTATTCAGCGTAATTTCCTTCCATCATTGGAGGGATTACACTTGGAAGACATTCAGTTGCTCATATTATCACCAGGCAGAATGTACTGTGCGTATGTGAGGACTATATCTGAAGCTAATGTAAAGGGATTGGCAGTGTAGGAAATCGATAATATGCTAAGATCCCTCCAACCCTACTTCTTGAACCCAAAATTGCTAAGCTCTAGGTGCAGCAATATACAAAGAAGGATTCCCCTGTAGAAGTAAAATTGTCTGGAGGCTTCAGCATAAGAAGTGCTGAATAAATCTCAGAAATTAATGAATTAATCAATTAGTCACCTTAAGTTAACTTTTTGTTGTACGCTATGTGTTTTAAAGATAGGTTAGAAGTTTTAGCAGGTACCATTAGCATTCCTTAATGCTAGTAGTAATTTTGATATACCCGTGACGTGGTTTGAAAGGCATACAGGTCTTTGTTTAACACAGTAGCTAGGTCACTTGCTATTTTTGCTTTTTCAAGTGCTCACTGACAGAAATGGTCATTGAATTCAGATTTTTAGTTTTCCGCTAAAAGAAAGAGTTGAGATATGCTGAGAAGTTGTGCCTTTTGATGTACATGTTTGTTAGCTTTGAGTCAAAGGTCAACGTGTGAAATGTTTTCTATCTGACACTGAAAACTTGGTAGATAATATCTGTGGATTTTTATTTTTCAGAACTGGGCCAAGGAAAAAGTTACTGGAACAGACTTCGTTTTTTGGATACTTGTGAATTCATTATGGAACTCTTTTCAAAATCATTCTTCTGTAAATACTTCTTTCTACCTGTGCTTGAACTTACACATGATCCAGTGGCAAATGTGAGGTACGAAGAATAAGTAGCAGTGTACAGGAAAAAAAACTTTAAGTAATATATATAAAAAAATTTTTAGAGGTGTTATGACTTGTTTAAATAATGGGACTTGAGTAAAAAGTAAAGAGCCTCCAGGACGACCAGTATTAAAGGTGTAAGGGAGTATGGGAATGATGTTAGAAAACCACAGAAGCAGGTCAGTCTGAGTGTTTGGGGGGACTGATCAAAAGTCCAAGGGTTTGGGAATGAAAGGAACAATGAGGCAGAGAAGCCAGTGACAGATGAAAAGAAAGTAATATGCTGATTCATGGGTGTAAGGAGAGAAGATAACTTCAGTCTCCATTAGTTTCCATGCATTTCGCTGTCACTGCATGCAAAGTGAAACATTCAAGCAATTCTTTCGGTGGTGTGAGCTTAACAAGTTATAACAGGTTTTCCCTTATGTAAAAGTGTATCTATGTCATTAATAAAGAAAATTGAAAAAGAATAGAATAAGGGAAATTAGAATGTTATTCGTATTTATGTGGTGTTTTTATGTTATTTTTATAGTAATTTTTTTCTTTGTTTTCTAAACAGATAGGGACCAGACAGTTATTACCATTAAGAAAATTGATCTCCTTTTTTGTCACATATTTTGTGCGATTTTATGCTTTTAATCTTGTTTCTGATGTGCCATTTATATTGTCATCATTAACATGTCTAAACATCTAATATTAATGCACAGCTTTACATAAGCATAATATGCACATACATGTGTACATTCAGTAAGATTCACTGCATACTGTGTATTACTGAGTGAAATTGTTTAAATAGGCACTCTTTTGGTATATTTACCACATCTCAACTCAGCAGGATCCCAAAAACTAAGCCATTTTGTGCATATAGCTTAACATGCATGTCATTAAGAGGATTATATTGAAACAGCAAACTAAATTTGTATGTAATCTGAAGTACCTTAGTACTTTTAACAAATATTTTAATTGAAAGCTCTATTGATGCAATATTAAAATTTAATGGAAATTTGGACCAACTTGCAGTCCCTCAGCTGACATTAAAATTCATTTTGTCACAAGTATTTTCTGGATTGTTCTTTAACTCCTTTTACAAAAGGAATGCACTGTCTGCAGTGGAGTGAAGTTTAGAGGTTAGTCATAGTTGTTAGCTAATGGTTTTAAAACAAACTTAGGGAGATATTATGGCTTTCTACAGTGTGCTGTAACTCTGTAATGGGAAATGGTGAAAGTTAAAATGTTTTGAAGGTATAAAAATGGTAAGATGAATTCATATGAAAAAAATTTTTTAATGTTTATAATCACAAAGTTACCATCTCTGGCACAGGGATGTTTCTGATCAGAAGGCAGTGGACTCTGAGAACAACAGAGCAGCCTGCTGTGTATTTTTCTTGTACCAGCTCCCTCAGTACCCTCGGGTGGATTCCAAACGGTCCCATAGACTTGTGTGTCTAAGTGGTGTAGCAGGTCACTGATCACTTCCCCTTGGATTATGGGGTCTCAGGGGGTTGAGTTCCCCAAGGACAGTTTCAGTCCTTAGTACAAGACAGTCATAGTTAAATTCACCTAAGTACTTTATGCCATACAGATTGAAAGCAGGCAAAGTTGAGCTTCGCAGGGGTACTCTAGTAACAGATAAAAATGTATCCACAGCGTGTGTGAGCAGCAAGGTATTAAGTTTGAAATTTCTCTTCTTTGTTATTTTATATGAATGATTTTTCTCTCTGAATTTGCTGCATTTAAAATTTCTTCCTCAGTCAGTAGAGCAGCCTACAGCTTCTTACCCACAGTGTCCACCCCTTCCATTGCCTTGAGGACTACTTTTTGGGCCTTTTTTTAGGCTGATTAAATTCACTAAGCCATCAGAAAACTGTTCAGTTTTTCTACCCTCTCCCTCTCCAGTCAGTTAGTCTTCTGTTGGGTTAGTCACTTGAGGGTTGGGCTGACTGAGCTGATGAAAGGTCCAGTCAGTAGCAGAGCCAGCACAAGCAGAGGCAACCTCTAGATAGAAACAGGAAGATAAGGCAGGGGAAAGAAGGGCTTTCTCTTCTTAGGACCCAGTAAATAGTTAAATCCTTTTAATCTGTCCAATGCATCTTCATCCTTGCAGTTGTATGGAATTGCAGTAACATGATTTTTGGTGAGACTTGGGCTCCTTTGTCACAATGGACTGGAGTTCCAGGATATTTAGTTAACTGGTTTAGTTAGGTGTGTAGATCATTTAGGAAATCCAGAGGTCTGCTTATTTTTCTAGATTAAAAAAAAAAAAACAAACCAAAGATGTGTTTATGGACTTGAAGATAGAGGACTGTAGTCCTGGTCCATGACAAAGTTATTGAAAATGTTACAGTATATCTGGAAACAATACCTAAGCAACAATCACTTCTGAAAAATAAGAGCTATTAATTTAATTATTTTGTGTCAAATGCTAGCATGCAATACATAAAAAAAATCAATAATGTTTATTAAACATCTGCATCAAAAGAGAATATTTGCTTTTTTTTTTTTTTTTGATAGAATGAAACTATGCTATTTGTTGCCAAAAGTTAAATCTACTCTGAAGATTCCCACTGATAAACATTTACTTCAGCAGTTGGAATTATGTATAAGGAAACTTTTGTGTCAAGAGAAAGACAAGGATGTCTTGACCATTGTAAAAAGGGTAAGCATTTTTCTTTTTCAACAGTGTTTTGTCTTGGGGATAATCATTAAAAGTTAGGATGACTAAAGTTATGCTTTTTTGTTGATTTTCTTAATGTAAGAACAGGAGATTAAAAAATTCTACTGCCTATTATGAAATTTTGAACAATTAAAAAAGATGTAGTATAGTGCATTCTGTGAAATTTAGTAGCATTGGTGTTTCCTTGGTTACTTATATTGCAGTTATTTTCTAGTAACTGAGATTCAGGATTTTGTCTCAATGATCATTTATGAAAAAATAGCAGATGACTAGAGACATGACTAGGGAAATGTTGATCCAAGTAAAATGGATTGGGTCTTTGAGATAGTGATATCTTGTTAATCTGTATTATAAAATATACAGATAAAACATTGCAGGATTTTGAAACGTCACAAATGTCACTGTAATGTGAATATTCAAAAAAAGTACATCTTTAAGGAATGCCCATACCTTCAAATTTAGAAACCATGAAGTGAAATAGCTGAAGTACGTGGCATCCCTATAGGGCCAGTCTGCAGCAGAGATTGGGTGAACACCTGCACGGAGCCTTCTGAGTTATCCACAGACTCCTGAGTTGTTCTTTTTCAGTCTAGGTTCCTAAGCCTATGCTCTAGCCATTCTTGCTTCAGTGCTTTCCTTGAGTGTATTTTGAGTTCCATATAGATATTCTATGATTTTATTCATTGTGAGTCTCAGCAGGGCTCTGAGAATACTTAACTGCATTGTAGCACAAAAAGAAAAGCATAGGCTTCAAATGTTTAAGAAGAAAAGACAGTTTTTTACTTAAAAGCATGGCACGCTCTGGAGAAATAATAAATAATGTTTTCATTTTCTTTACAGACAGTGTTAGAACTGGACAGAATGGAGATCTCTGTAGATGCTGTAAGTACTTACTAACTGTAATGCTTACCAACTACTTTAAATTTCCATTATCGTATAGTGATTTTTTTTATTTTTATTGATTTTATTTTGAAGTTTCAGAAAAGATTTTATGAAAATGATTTATTGGATCAAGAAAAAGAGAGACAAGAGCATCTCCTTTTGGAATTGGTATATTTTATCAGTACACTGTCATTTTTTAACAGATTGTAGCTAAATATTAATGAAGCAATAATTTTAAGGTAGGGGAAATTAATATTAAGGAGAGACCTGGTAGTTTCATAATCTGTATGTGGTTTCATTTTACAGTAAGGTTAAGTCCTTCAAAGTAACATATAACATCCTTTTATAAAATCCTTTTCTTTACTGGCTAAATTCTGCTGTATCAATTAGAAAGGCAAACTGCAGTTTCTTGAAAAATACTGTGCATAACATGATTACTGGAACACCTCAGAATTCACATACAGCTTCCTTAGGCAAAGAAATTAATCTCATAACCTCTTTAGTCCCAAGGAGCCTGAAGGAGGCTCTGTCTGTTACAGGCTTTCTTGTTAGCCAGCAAAAAAAGAAAAGCAAAAGCTGCAGCAGGCACTTCACCACATAGCTTACATCTTCACCACATACTACATTTTCGCAGAGCCAAGATTAGATTACTGCAGTCCTCTGTGTCCTCCGTTCTGCTGCCTCCTCTCCAGCCTGAGGTGGGAGAAGCTTAGAAGCTGACAGGATTTAGGAGATCCTGAATTTCCTCAACATGGTTCCTTTGACTTGTAGTAAATGAACTTCTCTGTAGAGAACAAGAACAGATTCAAGACTGTCCAAACAATGTGATTGTTTCCCACATTTGTGGTCCAGTTTGATTTCAGTAGGTCCTGCCAGTTTTCTCTTGGACAGCTGATTTACTCAGTATGAGTAAATATACCTGACTTGTGTCCTTCCTGCCACCTCCCATTATCTTGAACCAGCAGTTTAGCTTTGTTCTCAGGACCTGCATGCACATATTCAAAGTCTTGAACTTACCTTTAGCAGTCTTCACGTGGATACAAGGAATGCTTTTATAGTGAAAGCATTTGGGGCAGTGGAAAATAGCCTCTGATGTGCTCCGTGTTACTGTGTATTGTATGATAACACTGATTTTTACACTGTTTCTACAGCTGCACTTTAGAAGATCACCTGAACTCCTATGATATAGTCCATTGTTATGGGCAAACCTTCTGTATCACAAAGGCCTCCTTAAGCATTGTCTCTGACAGGCATGCTTTTGGGGAACCTGAGGTGTACACAGCACATTGTGACATGTTGCAGTCCCAAACAGATGAAGAGCCATTCAGGCCACTTAAATGTATCTGACTGCTAAAGATTTAATACTGAATATGTTAATAAGTTTCCTTACTTTTAGTAGACTTTGTAGAAACCGTATTCCAGAAACCTTGACCGGAATTAATTTTCTCTTCTTTTTTTTTGACAATAATTAGAGTGACATGAAAAAAAAAATAGAGTAGAACAATTATGGTTCACTTAACACTTTTTATTTGTGAAGATGGTACAGAAAATAAGCTAATATTATATAGTTTTTTAAAGTTGGAGTGATGCTATTCACCAAATAGAAGATAATTTCAGGCTAGCTGATATTACAGAGAGGCAAATTCTATGAACCTGAACAATTTTGTTTTGCATAAAGATATACCAACAGCAGATGTTAATTTCAGACCTTTATAATGTTTGAGTAGCATTTGAGAAGAATATTTTCACTGAATTTTATTTTCATTGAATTAAAAATATTGCCAGTCCTATTTTCAGAGTATTTGTGTAACAGAAAATTTTTACATTACCAGCTGACAATTTCTGTATTTTTTAAATATAAAAAACCCCAAAGGCCAGGCATTATTTTAAGAATAAGTTATAGATTTGAACTTCAACTCTGAGCTTTTTTAAGAGTGCGATTTTTATGAGATATGTAGACTGATTTCATTCTGTACTGTTTAATTGGTTCTCTGGATATTCACCAGGGCTTGTACTACTAGTAGGAGAGAATAAAAATGAACTGTTATCTTGGTGATTTGGAAGCAATCCCTAGCTGAAACACAATCTATTTACTTTTTCCTGAGTAATATTTAAGAAAATTATTCATTTTTTTAGGAACAATTAGAAAAAGAGAAGCAGCAAACTGAAGGAAGATCTACAAATATTAATGATAAAATGTTTGAAAAGAAACGTAAGTTTATTTATTTGTGTATATATTGTTCTTGCATGCCTACTAGAGGCAAAGGTAGTAGAGAAAGGAGCTTTATACCATAAATAGAGTTTAGGAAAGTCGCAATAAAATTTGCTTCAATATATTTTTAAAGTTATTTGTGAAAACCGTCCTCATTATATATTATATATAATAATTTTTTTTTTCGCTTTAATAATACAATACATTAAAATTTTAGTTCTCAGTTATTTTTCATTTTGGCATGTAATGGAAGTACTCTGTGGTATTTCTGAAGTTTTAGTAGCACTGGGTTAGATATTTATTACTGTTTGCCCCAGGGCTGTGATATGTTATGTTATACCACACTTTTCTTTCGTAGATAGAGACAGTAAAGCATCATCAGTGTTGGCAAAAAGTATCAATCTCTCTGTTCCTGGAAGCATTTCTGGTACATCAGCAGGTTAGAACTGTTTTTAAAACTCTACTAAAATGCTTTGATCTCGTATCAGCAGATTAAACCCAAAGCTGCTGTTGACAACTGTGGACCAAAGTTTTACCTACTATACAAAGGAAAACATTCCACTCTCAGAAGTGAATGTTTCTATGGGTTTTAGGGTTTTTTTTTGTTCTTTAGTATATAAATAGTGACCTAAGGTTTATTTTTTTTTCGAAATTAAAGTATTTAAGTCTGTTTCTTCAGCTACCATGGGTTGACAGAAAACTGTATTTAAAAATGTTCTTAATTATTGAGGAAATGCAATGATATTCATATTAAAAAATGTTTCTCTTTATAATTTTAGGCAAAGAAGAAAAAAAATCCAAGTTGGTGCGAAGCCAGTCTTTCAGTACTCAAGCACTGCATCCAAAATACAACAACATAGACAAGTGTCCTAAGTATTTTTATTATCTTTATTACTTACCTCATAAGCAACTGTTTACTAATAGACAGCTGTTATGAAATTATATGCACATGAAGATATAAAAGTAACGATGTGCTCAGTGAATTGTGATCTAAATTTGCAGCTTTCTCTTTAATTGATTAACTGAGGGAAGAAATACCATCTAAGGCATGCTGAAGCCTACAAAGTTTTGTGAATTCCTTTGAAGTTAATGTATGTCACCTTCTGTCATATATTAAAAATAATTTTTGATATGAACTGCTAAATCTGATTTTGTACATTATTGAAGAGATTTCAGCATAACTTTCTCATTTAATTTCTTCATATAAACTCAGAAATAACCTCCAAGGTTATTAAACAGCAGTATGATACAAGCGAGAGGAGCACTTTCTGAAATAAGCAATTTGGTTTTGTTTTGTTTGCTTTTTAAGTAAAAGTTCTGCTACAGGATATGCATCTTCAGTGTCAGGAATGGGAAAGAGTTGTATGTTATCCTTTAGTGGTAAGTGGGTTATATTATATTTTACTTTAGTTTTTTGTGTGGATGTTGAATATGTGGGCCCCATGAAACAGGCATGTTGTAAGATGTCATTTTACTGAAGACAGCAGAATATAGACATCTAATGCACTTGAACATGTAAGTGCTAGTATAGTTAGTCTGTTTTTCAGGCTCTTCTTTTTTCTTTTTTCCTTAAAAATTTGCTTAAAATTGCATTAAAAAGTAGTAAAAATGAAATGAGTGTCATGACCCAGTTGGAATTTTGGATATCATCAAAAGATCAGGTTTGCAGTTTTCCCCCACCTATTTTACATGAGGAAAAGCAGTATTACATATAAGTGCTACTGAATTAAGAAAGAGAAACTGCTGTTTGCAATTCTTTCCACTAGATGTTGAAGAGTTTGGATGATTAATGATAAGACTGAGATGAATGACTTCCTAGAGGAACCTGTCTTTCCATTCACTACCAATGGCCACTAAACAATTAAATTATATTAAATAGCTACATTTTAAGCAGCTAAAGATTGGCCAAATAAATTCTGCTATTTTCATACGTTATATGTATTAATATTTTCTTTAAAAATGTGTATTCTCATTATTTATTGTTTTTTTTCATTAAAATACTTGAAGAATATATACTTGAAGAAATGTTAAGTTGAAACTGTTCCCTTAAATTTTTGGGTTAGTTCCATAGGAAATATGCCACTATTGCCATGGGAAAACCAGCTCATTCTGTTTACTCTGTGTGTATTTTTTTCAGCCACAATTCTCTGTCTAAGCTGCAGCTCTTTATTTCAGATGATTCATTCCGGACTCATTCTACTGGTAGTAGTGGGAATGCTGCCTTCCTTTCTAGTTCTTCTTCTCGCAACTTATTTAACTCAGCTGACCAAAAGAACAATGGAAATAAGGAGAGTCAGTCCCGAAGGATGAGCATGTAAGTGTTTGATGAGAGGTTAAACCAAGCTTATGGGGAACATTTTTAAAGGGAATTCAAAGGAGCCATGTAAAATTCAGTCTGTATATACCTGATACTTCAGCCTGATACTTCTGCATACAGATTTTGAAATACTAAAATAACAGGGTAGAAATGTGATGTATGCAATTATAAATGTTTCTGAGATGGCATTACCCTCTAATTAGTCTTTCACGTTGTTTCTCTTGCGCATGTTTGCATTTAGCTGCTAGATTATGGGGAGGGTAGAATGGGACAAAGTGAAGGTTAATACCTTTGATATGTAATAATTACAGAGTCACAGTGATTTAGCTGCCTGTAATTGGAGAAATAGAATATAAGTATTTTTAGAATACTTAATTTTTCATTGTCCTTCTTTTTGTGTGCTTATATAGTTTATGTATCGTTATGTAACAATTTAATGATGAATCTTGAGACTTAAAATGAACTGGTACTGCTGCTTGTTATTAATGCTTCCTTCATTGACTTACTTTATCCATTTAGATAAATCAAAAATTCAGTGCTAGACATCTGCCTTAGGCTGGTTCCCTTTAAACATCAGCCTAAGCTGTTCAACATTTTGCAAGAACAAAATAAAGAATGTATTTGTTTGCTCCTGTGATAAAACTGTAAGTCTTAGAAAAATCACTGTGACACGTACTTGCTCAAATCTCTGTAATCTCTAGCAGGAAATTCCTGCAGTTTCTTTTTACACTATAACTTGTAAGTCTAAATTACTGCCATTGGACTAGCTGTAATTTTGGGTGCTCAGACAGAGACTTTTCTTTGCTAGCAGAGATTTTTATTCGTGGCCAAGGCAGAATGGAGAAGGGAAATGAGCCAGCTGTAGCAAGAAAGCAAGGCTGTTTAGAAAAGTAGACTTGTGTAATAGAAGCCAAGATAGGAAACACCTTACACTGGTTTGCCAGATATAAAGAGGAAAAATAGTGTTATCTCTTGAGTGGTCTTTTCTGGTGAATTAAGTGTCAGTATGAATGTATTTTTCCACTGCAGTATTTTCAGATTCCTTTAAAAAACAAACCAAAACATCCCCCCAACTTTACTCACAATTTTATGTTAATAAAATTCGTAAATTGTAAAGTAAAGTGCTCAAAAGTTGAACAAACATGAAAAGAAGTTCTGTGAACAGCATTCATTTATCTGCTTGTATACTTGATTTTTCCTTCTGGAGTTTTACCATCTTCACTGTACAAGATAATTTTTTTCTGGAATGAAGTCAAACTTGTGTAGTGACCTGTTGTTTTTAAAATTGCGTTTTCTTGGTAGAAAAAGTCTGAAGGTAAGCAGGGAATAAAGATAGACTGTTGTGTTAAGTAAGTGGTTTCACAGTAATTGTATCTTAAGGTGCCAAATCCCAGTGCCTTCTGTCTCTGTCTTTGCCAGTGTCTATTGCCTTCTCCTTAATAATACCCATGGTACTTCAGACTTTTTATAGGTGATCATTAGGTGGTCACTTACGTCAAAGTGCATCATTTCAAACTCAACAGTTAGATTAGTAGACATGCTGACATCTTCAGATATCTATAAAGTAAATAGGACGCGTATCTTGAGAACATAAAATGTCATAGAGTGCTACGTAGTTTCAAAAATTAGGTGTACTCAAAACCCCATTTTCTTTCACTATATACCTCTGTCTCCTTGCTTTAAAACCAGAAAATAAGTTCAAATGTGATTTTTTTTTTTTTATCAATCATTGTAGGAATTCCAATCACTCATATGTCTCACAAGGATTTGGGGAAAATAAATGGATTAATATTCACAAAGCAGTTAGATGCAAAGGTTAGTTAGACATATTTTTTACATCACATAAAACTTTTCCAAATTTCTAAGGTTTTTATATCTATCACTTAAAATAAAACTGATATCATTTGCTTGAATACAAGAGACAGAAAAAGGTTCACACATAGCAGTTTGCACCTTTGTCTTCAGGCAGGAGAGTGGAATGTAAGAGACTCACCCAGCTTCAAGTCTCAAACATACCATTCCCACATGAATACCTTAACAGCAGAGTATTTGAAAGTTTGTATCTCATCAAACACAATGATCTGGATGCTTTCTCTGATTCAGAAAGTCCCTAAACTGCATGGTGTCAGAAGCCAGTAGGATATACTAGGGGAAGAAAAACATTTTTGGAGAAAGAAGAGGAGGCTTAGGATGGCCTACATTTAGGTCTTGATAAGAGTTTTTATGTTCTTCGTTCTTGAGGGAAAACACATCTCTCAAGTTGATATTAGGTCTGCTGTGCTGTAGATTAATTTTCTCTTTTGTAATCTGGCCAACACTTAATTATTTTTATAAGAAAGTGGAGCAGCTCTATAAGGAGGTATTAAGAGATACAGAAAAAGGAATGTTGGGCGGTAAATGCGTTCATTTGCATAACCTCATTAACCACAGATATGTTTGAGTGTACTTTTCATCTTTCTTCTATTCAGAAAGTCAGCCCTGATGCCAAATATACACATACTAAAATAAATAAAACCAAACATGCCAGTTTCAAGGAAACATTATTTTCTAAGTTGAAGGATGGAAAAAATCGATATCCAAATATATAAGCGGTTGATGGAAATGACTCTGAGAGGAGAATTTGAAAGCTATACCATGAGAAGTGCAATAGAATAGGTGCTTATGAATAAGTGTCACCTTCAGTGGACTCAATAAGGCAGAGTATATATTTAGACTATATCATCATGTAAATTACGTAAGTACTGGTTAAACTTTGCACTGACCATCTCATCTTAATTCTGGCAAGTCCTAGCTTTCAGTTTGCTGGCTCTGCAACTTGAATAAGAGAACCTCTAATATGTTGCTTTTTCTAAGTAATTAGGTGTGTTATGTGGGCAGTAACATGTTGTTTAATAATTAAAATATAAACAGATACAATTAATGATTCTTAGTTAAAAGTGATGTATGTTTGGACAACATATTGTCTAATTGCTTAAGCATAATATTTTCCGTAAAATTGCTCTACTGAATATTGGCAAATGTCCACTTTTGACAATACAGAGCAGTTTGCAGGGATGAAGAATTTCTGATTTCATATATGATGATGCTCCAGGAATTTTTCAAAACTCAAAGTGATTTTGATGGAGAACTGAGGTCTTCACTTACCATACTCATAAATTCAAATATGTGGTTCGTTCCATTTCAGATATGTGTGAAAATAATGTAGATGCAAGGAAAAAAACTCAGTAAATCATGTTCCAGTGCTCACAAGACAAGAAAGTGACCATTAGCATTGGTGTAATTTGCTAGACCTTAGGTAATACTAAGGCAACAGAAAGTGAAAGAATTTTACTAAAGATGCACCTGTATAACATAATGGTGGAATTATAAAAGAGATCAATATCTACTTTAAGTACCTTATGGAATAGGAAGGAATCACAAAGAGCACTGGTTGAGTGTTTCGTCCCTCAAGTGATCTTACTTCAGTCACTTTGCAGAGCAGATGTGCTTTTCTGACTTTCACTTGAAGAGTTGCCAGTTAGATCATGAATCATCCTGGTGCAGACATTGACCTGATTCATGAGCTCTGCGTTCTATCAAGTAGTCCAATCTTGTATCATTGTGCTGTGTGGCTTTATTATATTCTTTTGAACATTTTTCAACTTGTTTAGACTAGGGTAGACATAATCTGTTCTGCTTGAGTTTACATTACTGTGAGTTGACTGATTTCAATATGCAGTTGTTTAAAACTATTTAGAAACTTTGTAGATTCATCAATAAAAATATCCATCTTATGGACAGCATTTAAGAATCTTGCATCTTGCCTGTAGACATACAGATATTGCGTGATTTTATTTCACTTTCAATTAAAACTTTCTTCAAGAATGAGTGGTGCGGGTTTTCCATCCTGTAAAAAGTGGGAGTAGGTTTATTGTTGCATAGAAATTAATTTTTAATAATAAATTGATATAAGATGTCCACAGCTGAACCGTAAGACATCCAATTTGGTGTGTGACCATGTTGTAGCACTTATATGTGTAAGTACGTTAAATACTGTCTTTCATCCAGTCATTTAATGGCTTAGGAAGTTGAGCACAAAATGAAATAGTTCTGCCACTGGTCCCCTACACTTGGAGTTGGTTATTCACAGCTTCTAATCATGTTTTCATCCTGACGTTTAAGATGCTAGGACTTCTGAGGTCCAGTGGGAATGGCATGTGTTTTGCATCACATTTTTATGATGAAACTAGTAGGTATCCTGACACTGATATGTTATCATACAATATATGCAGTTTTTAAATATTCAGCAGTTTTAAAAGAGTGAAACAGAACAATGTATTATGTTATATATAAATGATACTGTCAAATATTGATGCAAATTAATGTTTCCAGAGTTCTAAAAGTTAAGCCCCATTCTTTGAAATATTTCTGACCAATGCAAACAGTTTTTAGTTGACATAGCCATGACTCTGTGAAGCTGAAAACCAGTACATTTAAAGATTAAAAAATTAAGGCATGAAAAATCCAGAAACTACCCAGATGACACTGTGGTCAACAGATGACCTAGAAATCAGACTACAATGAGCTCTAAATTTCTCTCTCCTCCCCATCTCCACTTTCCCCAGATTTTATCATGTGTTGGGCTGGAGACCTCTGGCATTTTTTGTAGCCATGAGCAGACTGCTTGTAGTGGCTTAACCATCTCACTCAGATGGTTCTCTACAGGGCCTTCTATAGACAACTTAATCGAGAACTTCACCCTTGTTGTGAAGAATGCCCTCAGAATGTGTCCATTTGGCTTTTTTAGTGGGGGCAGTAGAGCAACTAGTAATTTTTAAAGTACAGCAGCTAATAATTATGTTAAAATGTTGCGCACAAAAACAGTTTGTTATGTTATTTAATAATATAGCTACAACAAATGATGTATGTTTCTTCTTTTATGTGAAGAAAAAACAGAAAATCAAACTCGTAGATCATCTGACAGAAAAAAGAGGGAACCTGAGACCGGTGGAAGCAACGTTCTGGTGAGATAAGTTCGGAGCAGCAGATGAGACTCTCCAATGCGTGGAATGAATAAAATACATCCTGCAATGTTAAAACTCTTAAATAAATTTTTAATTAAATTCCAAGCTGTAAAATATGTTCTGATAAACAATGTAATGGTTGCAGAATTGTGAAACGATATGAAATATAACTTCAGCTATGTGCTCTTTACTGCTGTAGCTAAAGAGATTTTGTTTTCTTTTATTATGCCTTTGTAGTTCAAATTCTTGAGTTTAGAATGCACATACCCATTATTTAATTGGCTTATCTACAATTTAGCAACTCTTAGCACCCATGTTTTATGCAAGTAATAGAAGGAATTGTTATGAATATGAAAAAGTAATCCCTCATTTTAAAGAATATGATTTAATACCAAAGTCCAGAACCATTGATCAGTCTGTTAAAAAAACCATAAACCTTGGAAGCACTGTGCTGTGAATTTGGAGTTAATGCTTTTCCAAGTACTCAATTCATTAAAATTCTGTGTAAGTTTCAGAGCAATGTAAAAGCAAATGTCTCCAGATGATGTAAAAAAAAGTTTTATTTCGTAAGTTTTGTTATATAAATACTTGTTTTAATTTTTAGTGTTTCAGATTGTATTTTCAATTGAATAATTTATAATAATGAATCTAGTTTTTAATCAGCTGTAATTGCAAGCTGTCATGGTTCAGTGATGTCGTCTGCATTTGTTTGTACTAATGCTAATGTTTCTATCAAAATTTATCTGTGGAAAAACGTGCAATCCTATTTTAAAAAGTGCTATTTATGCCAATACTTGAGAGAGAGCCTATGAAGCTATTGTCAGCTTCTCTATTCCAAAATCGAAGCAGCATAATTATATTGATATCAGAAATATGTGGTTTTTAAAATTTATTGGTGTATGATAAAGATGATCTGATCTGCGTATGCGTATGCGCGTGTGGTTACTTTTTATAATGTAAAAACATGAATGATGATTTATTCAAAATAAAACCCAGGACAATGCTGTACATGCATGTTCTTGAAAAAAAATCTCAGGGCATCTTTTATAATTAAAATAAATAAAAGCATTTACCCATAGAGGGTATTTATTTAAAATAGTAATGATGCTGGATGTATGCTGTCTTGTGTGAAGTAGAAAATGTGTCTTTGGATTTGGCAGTATTTCACCCTCTGAATTCTTAAGCTTCTTACGCTGCAGTTGGATTTACCTGTATTCTGACTTAAGTCAGACATTGCTTAGGTTCTGTGGAAACACTTAAGTTTTCAGTTTGTTCTGCAGCCTGGTGTAGGATCTTGTAAATGAGAGATTTCTTTAAAAGCTTCTGCAAGTATTATGATGTTTAACATTCAGTAGGGATATAAGTACACAGATGAGCTGTGCTGGCTCCTCCTGGGTTCTGCTTTTGTCTCATTAATGAAAACAGATACTCCCAGCTCCCCACAGACAGCTAACTCATTGTGCCATTTTGACTGTCATTTGTTTGTCATTTTTAACTGATTAATTTATTTAATACTGATAACACATGCTCCACTCAATAACCCTATTATGTAACAAATTCTTGCAATGCAATCTTTAAATGCTCTATTTAGACATTTTTTTGGACTACACATCTTCCTTGTGGAATACCTCCGGCGTTTGTGCACACTTTCATCAGCCCTTCACAATGCAGACCTTCACCCAAGCAGTCTTTTTTGGGGCTGCTCACTGCTAGGTTAGTTCTGTTAAACAGCACCAATGCTTTTGAACCCCTCAAAGCATTGTTTTTACCTGCTGACCACCTGTAGGTCCAGAATAACAGCTGAAGGTCAACTGTACAGTGTAACTGGTTGGTTGTCATATACACCAGCAGCAGGAAGGAGTGATTCTCTTTCTGGGTCCATTCATGCTGCATCATTGAGTTAGGTTAGATGTACCTTCCTAGTCTAGTCAGATACCAGAGCCTGCCTCTTAAGTCCTTTTGTGAGTGTCTTACCTCAGTGTCTGGGCTGTTGTGGGCAGACATCTAATGGTAACTGAGGTGATTTTTTGAGATTTACCATTTTTATCCTCTAATTTCTCATTTGTATCTTCTCTCGTGGATGCCTCTGTCTATGTGTGTTTACTGATAGACGTCTTTGAAGCTCCTTGCCAAATGATTTTGAAAACTCTTCTGCTCCCTTTTTGGCAACTATTTTGTGAAGGTTGTATGAGCAAGCAGAATAAAGCTTAAATCTGTTAGTTATATAAAACTAGAAGTAGATTTTTGTGTTGTTCCATATATAGGACTTTATATTTAGGACTCTGCTAATTAGAATTTACTGAATGTTAAGATTTCGCAGTCCTGTTGAAATCACTGCTCTACTTGAATAAAGGGAATTGTGTTTAGATCATGGAAATATTTTTCTGTAACATTTTGGCAACATATTTGGACTCTAGGATCAACTCCATGAATAGATTTATTCCAATTTTATGGGGGTATGTTTTTTTCCTACCAAGGTCTGTCGTAGTTCAGTCATAAAGTCCTATTACATAGCTCACCCTGGTATCTAGATGATACTACAAGCAGAATTCTGGTTTCAGGAGAGGCCCAGCTTGGTGTTATGAAATAGTACAGGCCAGATTTTCCACATTCAGAATACCTGTTATTTTTCAGAATTATTTTGGTTTTAATACAGGGAATATTTTCAAAGCAGGCACATCATGTACTCTGAGAAAATGAGGTGATGTGATACTCTGCATAAATATTTTAAGAGGTCACACACACAGACAATGTAGTAGACTTCATTATAGACTCAGTGCAATTTCTTCAGTTATAAAGATCTCTAGAGAGAGGCTATAAATTCTGTTTTAGGGCTTGATACTGCTTCTGTTTTTGTAAGTGGTAAAAGTATGCTAACATTGAAGTCACTAGGCTCTTAAGTCTCTTTGCAACAGACGATAACATTGAGGACACTGCAGTATTTGGAAATATTTTGGCATATGAATCTGGGGTTTTATTCAGAAATCACTAAAATACTGATTTTTGAAAGTTCAGTTCTGTGTTTTTTTGGTGTTTGTTTTTTTTTTTTTAATTTCAGACATAGATTTTTAAAAGTCACAATTTTACCACTTTGAGCCTTAGTGAATTTAGCTTGTTACTTGGCATTAATAATTGCTAGGATGACCTGCTGCTAGCTGGAGAGACAAAACAGGTTTTCACATTTCACATTTCAATGTCTTTTTATTCTAATAGAAATTAATAAGATAAAAATAATGCCTCTTACATACCAAAGAATAGACACAGTTACCTTTATTCACATTTTTGTTGGATCAACCACCCTGCCAATGAACAGTAATGTTTTAAAAGTTTCTTCAAAAATCATAAAAAGGAACGGTCGGTCCGCTTTGATGACAGGAGGCGCTGTGAATGCAATTATTTCTGACCCACTGGCTACTGCAGCCTCAGTTCCTTCTTCATCCACTTCAATTACTGCCTTTTGGACAACCTGAAGTACAAGGTAGAAATAAATTATGTGACAGAATATTAACATGAAGAATACTTTTCCACGTGAGGCATTCAGTGGAAGTAGGCTTCTATTAAGGATTAAAGTGAGTAGGTCAGTGCAATCTAACTGCTAGACTGGTAGACCCATGTGCTGTCTACTTCAGCAGCAAAGATATTAGTGCAGACACCATGCCCACAGTCCTCAGATTGTGGATGTGAGTTCAGGAGTCATTGTGCTTTTCCACGTCTCTGAGCATAGACCTCACTTAGAGATTGGGGTTTTTGTTCCTGTAGTTGGTAGCATGAAGCAACCATTGCATTTGTGCAGTGTTCCTCTTTGACCCCTAACTATACAAGGGAGAGTTTCTCAAAAATAGGGAGTGTTTTCATCAGTCACAAACACTGACTGGATATGTTATCTACAGTTGACTTTGTGAGAGCTTAGGGAAATGCACCAATCTTGCCTTTTTTTCCTGTATATTTCTGATTTGTTCATTTGGTAGTGCAGATTAAAGATGTGCAGCAATGAGGTACAATCCTGGATTGGTTTGAGGACCTTCCCACTGAAATCACAGCCTGGCAGATTCTCATTCTTTTCCATTTTGTTCTTTCAGCCTGCATATACCTCTGAGTGCTTCCTCTGTGTTTGGGTCTATACTGGGTCTCTATTAGTGAGCTGCCTGGTCAGTCAGTGGATTTCCAACACCCAAACTCCTAATTCTAAGAATTACTTACATGAGACAGTTAAAGGACTTCACCAGTGTTGAGCTCTCTGCTAAACATTCTTAAATAATGAATTTGGCTTTCATGATTCACAGGGACAGGATGCTCCTTTAGCACTTTGCAGCTGATGCACATATTGCTTCTAATACCAGTTAGCAGCTACTCTTAAAGTGTGATTTTTTCATAACACAGTAGAGTTAACTGCTGACAATCAGTATGAAAGTTATATGATCACGAGTAAGGGTGGAAAAGTGCTGCAGATTGCCATTGTATTTCCCAACAGTGAAATAGTTTATAACAAACTGAAAATCACTGCAATTTTTATCCATTAAGTATTTCTTCTTAGAATGTTACATTTTCCCAGAAAGGTTGCTCTGTTAAGCTGGCACAACTTTAGAAACCTGTAGGTCAGGAATTAGAGTTTTTGAAATTTGTTTAGAGGTGTTTATTATACCACCCTATTAACTAGGCAATCACAAAGGCTTCTATAAGGATTTGGTGTAGGGAAACTTGTAAGAGCAGCACCTGGAGAGTTCTTTCTCATAGGATACAAATACCTGAAGGAAGAATGCAAAGAAGATGGAGCCATGCTCTTCACCTTACATAAGTTTATAAAGCTATGTTTTAAATCCTGTGTCAGATTAGTATCATTTGCATCTTATTTTCCCCAACTGTTTATAAATTTGGCTTGTTTCAGAAATTTTGTTACTTCTACTCTAATGTAATTTGTATTTAGCACTAATTGCATTTCATCTTGTTCCACACACTCCGTTCTGAACGTACGAGTTTCTCTGTGTTGTATCTCTTTTATCTCCTATGCTTTTTAATTTTCTATCATCAGCAAATTGTCTTTCCTATAGACTAGCTGTTTCTTTTTCATAAGACATCTCTTGTCACACAGACCTATTCCTTCTTGATATTGGTGTGATAGTCACACCATTTCTTCTGCTTCTCATTCTCCCTCTGTTTTCTATCAGTCTATTGAAATTCATCTTTGCTCTCTCTTAAATAGTGGTAGAAAGTAGCTCCTCCTCCTTTTTTTCCATGGGGCTGTGTTCCTGTCTTTTTGACCATTCACTGCTCTTGTTTTTGCCTGTTTAAAAGATCTTTGAAAGTATATGAAGTGGAACATCCGTTTGGGTTGGAGTACAACTATGTTGTGCCAGTGCTTAGCTGTGAGATTCTGGTTTTAATTTTCCATGGTATGCAGAAGAATAGGCAGGACTGCTTTGACGTCTCTTTCTCACTGTTACCTTTTTGAGATTTTATTATTTGAACTTTCTTTCTTTATTTTTTGAGAAGTCTCTGGACTGTGTATGATGAGTTCCCTCTGGCATTCCTTCGGTGCTCTGGCTTTTGCCATTTGACTGTAATTTACAATGTCTTTCTTGTTCACAGTTTTTGCACAGTTGTGCTCCTTCTCTGCCAACCATATTCCTCTTTAGGCAGAACTCTTTTCCTGTGGTGGATTAGCTTTGGGAGGTGTTGAGCATGTGTGAGATGTAACTGTCCCTTACTTCTATACACCTCATACTTGAAGTGAGATCCATACTGAGTAAGGTGTGTAGATTGCAGATGAGGTACTTTGGTATTAGTGTCCCTATAAATGTGTATGACAGTCTCTTGGCCAGGCCATTTGTCTACTATTACAATCCAAATAGCAAGAATTTTGGAAGGCTTACCTGTGAAACTGCTGCATATTCTTGATCTGTGAGATGACTAAGATCTGCTGTACGTGTAAAGAGATTTTTAATTCCAAGACCATGAAGCAGTTTCTTCATTTTGTATTTTTGCTGTAGTTTGAACTTTGGAACTGAAATATCCACTTTACTGTTAAAAAAAAAAAAAAAGAAAAATCAATGCAAACTTGGACTATTCAGTAGAACAGTTGACTGCTGAAATGCACACTACACAGGAATTAAGCTTTATACAGAGAAAGAAAGGATAGAAACTGAAGAGTCTCTGCTGGCATTTAGGTTGGCAGAAAATCATCTCTGACCTGTTGACTGCCAATGATCCTAGAAATCATTTCCTTCTCTGTATAAAATACTTCCAGCGGCATTTACAAGTGCCCTGATGGCAGGGTGACACACTAATTTATTGACTAGTGAAAATAATTGTCACTTCAGGAATTACATTCCACAGGAATAATTTAGGTTTACATTTTCATATTCAAATTTGTCAGTTACTCTGGATTTCCCCTGGTAAGAAATGTTTAATAAATGTATTGCATGTTTAGAATTATTGTGGGCTTTGCCTGTCAGTGTTATATTTAAGAAGAGAGAATACCCAAGGAAGAATATGGAAAGGCTACATTGACTATGTCCTCAGAAAGACAGGCACTTCTGAGATGACTCAAGGATTTGTCCCCCCAGAGTAGAAACTTTCATGTGACACTTGGGTTGTGGACAGGCCATTAAAGGACCTCTACTCTATAGATACCTAATGCCACAGAGATGCTAACTAACACGTGAAAAGGCTTAGGAAGACCTGCTAATCTTTGTTGAGCTTCGTTGATTTGCTGCAATAGGCATCAAAGACATTAGGGCCCATGGATGTGAAAGCAATACCTGATTTTCATGTTTCCAAGCCAGGATTCCACAAGCTCGGTAGACAAGTGGTCTTCAAGTGAAATATAGTCTCCCTCTTTTTCTGGGATAACAATCAGCATGTGGGCATTCCCTCTATAAGGTATCTTTATCACAGTGCATCTTAAGTTCTCATCAAAAGTTGAATTAATGTTATCTGACTTGAACATCATGGGTACCTGTACCCTTCTGTATTTGTTTATGTGAAAAGTCTCCATTTCTGTGAATTTGGAATTAAATGGATAGACCCACTTGCCTGAGGAAAGAAAGAAATCATTATTTGCTTTTAGATTTGTTGAGAAAAATGTTCAGGAAAGTTTAAAAAGGTTATAGGATATTTTCTGTATCTAATTGAAGTGGCTGTCAGTTGTGTCTGGGATAAGTGGATGACAATTTCAGTACATTAAATTATACCAAGAATTTTTTTACATCAGTAAAAAGAAAAGGAAGTAATCCACAAATGCCTTCATTTGCACAGAAAGAAGGGAAATATTTTTCTAGGGTTGGTTAGTTGCCACTCAGGTTCAGAAATGATATCCTTTTTGTTTATTAAATGCCTGGTGAGCATCTGTTCTTTATTGACAGGTAGCCTTCTCTGAAGTTCTCTACCAGCTGTTCAATATCCTGTATGTAATTTAATTATACAATCCTTTGGATGGAGATTCAGTAATGCACTGACCTCTCCACAGAATGGTTGTGCACATCACAGCTATTTCTTTCACTCCCCTTGTAGGTAATACAATGGGGTATCTGGGTTCCTCTGGGGAAAGGGGTTCTTGGTGGAAATAGAAAAATTATTTTTATTTCAGTGATTTTGTGTACTATGTAAAATCAGTCCATAATTTTATGCCCAGTACCCAGCATTCAAGACTATTGTGATCAAGGCTTTTTCATTTTGGTGGATGAATAAAAATTAAACATAATTTTGAGTCTTAGAGATCATTTGGGGATGGATTGAGATAAGGGTTTTTTTTCTCTTGGAGACTCCTGTATGGAAGAAAGTATACAAGAATTGTGGTTCCCTATCATGAAAAATCATTTCCTATTAAATAAGCCTAATGGAAGGAAGTAAATCTAGATAGAGACATAAACAGGACATCTGAATTCATTTAAGATCCTCCTACTGCAGCTGAAGTTAAGAGTCTTGATTCTTCTAATAAATAATAATTTTGTGATATAAAACCAGAGATTACCTTTAAAGACAATGTAGTCCACAAGTAGCAGTTTATTATGGCGGTCAAGCTCTTCAAAAAGATCTGGGATTTTTCCTTTGGTCCTTTTGTAAATGTTTTGATTTATGAGAAGTTTTGCCTGGGTAAAATTTTCAAAGTCCACTCTCAGGAATTCCATATCAAAGTAATGCTTAGATAAATTCAGGAAAGACTCCTTGAGTCTGAAGTCCTTTTGGATAAAAGAAAGAGTACCTTGCATGAGGAGAAGTTCTTGATTCATTGTGATGTTATCTATCAGTTGTTTAAACAAAGCTGGTAAATGCTGGCAATCCACACTGTCCTTCAAAGCATAAAGGTTTAGAGCTTTTACTATTTGTCTGTATGTTTCCCCTTTGGCTGCCAGCATATAAACAGTCATGAGAGCTGATACAGAAAGGGGAGAGATGATCACATTGTTATCATGTGTCATTGCAATTTTTCTGTAGAGGTTAAATCCAAAATTTGCAGTCTTTTCAGTGAAGTTGTAAAGAGTGAAGTCTTCAAGACCTTGGTCTTCAAAAGGCTTAGAGATATTTTTTTGATGATACCATGCTTCAGAAATACTGACATTTTTATTTCTTTCCAAGAAATCATTGTCTTTTTCCTCCATTGAAGTGTTAGGTTTGATGCCAGCCTTGATGAATTCAACACATATTTCGCTTAAGAGAAGTAGGTAAATTCCTTTTTTCATGTTGACATCCAGCTGTTTTTTTCTCTAGAAAAAAAGAAAGGCAACACAATGACTTTTTAGTTTGTTCTTCTCTTCACAAGGCAAAATGTCATAGATGTAATGAAGTAGTCTTTCTGCATCTTCAGGGATATACTCTAAATCTAAGATCTCATTCCTGTCTGAAAAGTCAAATTTAGATCGGTGAAAGAGAGAAATTTCTAACATAATTAAATTAATCCAGAAAAGATACATGATCTTCTGGTATTGGTGGTTCATATCGGGAGTAGTTCACTGATTTTCCATTGCTCACTGGTATTTTCTTTACAAAATGAAACCCAGCTGCATGATATGCAGCTCAAAGAAGAAAAATGGAAAACGAAAGATGAAAAATGAAAAGCTGTGTTGCAGCTTTCGCCCTGTGAAATTGATGTCATCTGCAAGCACAAGAATTCTAGGCAGCATGTGGTGGAAACAATATGCTTGGCTTTCATAATTTCATTTCACTTTTCATCCTTCTGCTATAGGTTATTTATTAGTCCATGCAGATCATTCTCCTGATCACAGGCCATAGGATTCCCTGCTCTTTTCTACTTCTCTGTCCAGCAAATGCTGATGTAGTTTCATCGATGCTGTTTTCTCCCTGAAAATAGCATTTTTCAGTGTCAAATAGCAGAAGGATGAAACAGTTGTTCTGTGCTTAAAAATACAGTATTTTATAAAAGTTTTGATTTCTGAGAAAATTTAATGCAGGGTCTCTCATCTGACCAACAAAACATTTGGAGAAAACTGGACACATCTTAGAGGAGACCTCAGGCAAACTTTAGCATCTGACATTGATTGTGTAAATTTGCGCATGAAACACATTTTTCAAGCATAAAATGCAAATATGATTATCATCCATCATTTCATTAAAGCAATATATGAATTCTCTCCCATACAGCACTGTTGAATTGGCCCTTGTGTAAAAATTTTGAATGGCCACAATCTTTGGAGATGCATTTTCCTATTGTAAATTAAGCAGGGTGTACAAGATCACCAAGTCTGCGCAGAGGCCTTTTGTATAGCAGTGGCATGCAGAGGGATAAATGACATGAAAAGATGGATTATATGGTCCATCATTAAAGTAGTAAGCAATTCAATAGTCTAGAATCACGTGGCACTGTAAACCATTCCTTTTAAGTTACGGATCTGTACAGCAAATTACGGTCATTGTATAATTTGTGATTTGGCATATGGGAAAACTGCTTTTATTCAATTTATTCAGAGTTCAGCTGAATTTCACAGTTGGCTGATTCAGGTTGTGGGAGTTAGTCCTGCAAAGGTATGTTGATTTGAGTACTGATATTCAGGTGCCAAGTCACAGGGTGCTTTTGGCAGTCAGGTGGTGTGCTATTTTCTTTTGAGATAATAGGTCACGTTCTGTACTTGGTGCAACACAGATGGGCTGTCATGACTTAATCGGGAGGCAGTGAAATCCTGAATGTTATGCCTTCTCTTGAGGCATAACATGACAAACAGAGAACAGAGTAAAATATGCAGCGAATATTTAGTGAATATTTTTTTCTTTATTTTTCCTTCCCATTAACTCCTGATTAATTTTCAATGAGATTCTCAGTGTCTGGATTTTGCAGGACTGGAATAGAGAAGAGAATGACTTGACTTCAGCTCCTGCCTTGCTGTTCAAATGGTGCATGTGATTTCTGGATGGGATACTGTCCCCTGATGGACTGCAAGAAGTGCAGTTCAGAACTACTGCAGTAACTGTTGGGCATTTCTGCTGCTTGTGTAGTGACCCACTTCTGTGGCAAGTAACACAGGCACAGAGGTCCTGTTCCTGCTGCAATGCTGTGCCTGCCCTGCAAAGAAGAAGGTTCTTTACTCCAGGAGTCATCCCTACTTCAAAGAAGGATCTTTGAACACTGCAGAGTCAGCTCTAGCAAAAAAGCAGGGATTGGAAAATTTTGCCTTTGATCATATTCAGTCACAGAGAAAGGGTTTTCTGCCGCAGTCCCTCCCTCTGAAAGAGCATCGGGCCTAACTGCTCATTAGGCATTACAGAGTGCCAGCACTTCCTCATCTTTTCTAGGCATTGTGCAATTCCAGTGCAACATCTGGCGGTCTTGCATTTGGCAGATGTCACTCTTGAGTCTCTCACTGAGAGGTGGGGACAGTACTTGGCTCAAGTGGGCCACCAGCTCCCCCAGGAGATGTAAAGGGACTGAATGGGGAAAGCAGTGAGCTGCCTTCCAGAGAGCTCTGCCATCCCAACACAAATAGGTTTCAGACTGAAAGGACAGGGCAAACATGGAAGCTCTTGTTTATAGGTACATCCCAGACCATTCAACAGTCAAACAATTGTCAACAGCATACACAAATAGTAGCATACACAAATGCTACTTATTTGGGTGTAATGAATCTCACAGGAATAAGAACCTTGCAGTCGCAATAAATATTCCCTGCAAATCTGGGGTTGCAAAAATTTAAAGTTAACATTACAGCAGCTGTATCATTCACCTCTACTAACAGTTAGAAATAAAGTATGTCCTCTAGAAATAGGAAAAACAGTTCTGGGAGCAGCAAAGTGGAATTTTTGTACATTATAGATGCGTATTTTTAGACCAAGGAAAGCTTATTGCTAATTTTAGATAACTCACTTTATGCATAGAAAATTCATTAATAAACATATATGTGTTAGAACAAAGTGAACATTATTTCCATTTTAAGAAATATTTGTTTCTAGTAGTATCAGTATTAAAGAAGTTAGTTGTGCAAATGCCTTTGTCTTCTGAAGGCATTGGAGCAAGAGAAAAATATATTAGAAGCTGCCTAATACCATTTAAAACTGCACATCTAGAGAATCACTGATAAATATGTAAAATTGCATATATATATATGAAAAATGTAATAATCCTTCCCTTTACAATCTAATTGCTTCATATAAATCTTGTCTTACCTATTAGGTAGCTCCTCTGTTACTTTTCTCAATCAGGTGTGTTTAAAAATGAGAAGATGTCTGTCCCATATAGAAGTTTTTGAACAAATATTTGCCCTTCCAAAGAGTGATAATCTGGTTTTGTCTGTTATAAATTAACTGCTTTATAAACACTGAATTTTGTTTCCCATAAATGGCATAATGAGGGAGGGTCATATTCCAGTAAATATATTCTATCTTTCATGAGAAACAAGAAAACAAGAAAGTCTTTGCATCTAGCCCTTCAGCACCCTGTCAGGGTGTGGCCCCACAGATCCAGTTGTCCATGAGAATTATTTTACAGGCAGGCTCTGAGCTACTCAGTGGTGGAAGCAGTATCCAATCCTGCTTAAAATACGCCCTTACAAAAAAGGCTATGTCATGATTCACTGAGGCAGGGGAAGCACGAGGGAGGGAGACTGGGAGGGAGGGAGAAGGTACAGAACATTTGTAGGGGTGTTACCAGCTCCCTCGCCCTGCCATTTGGCCATGCTTTTGGAGGAGAGGCCAGAGCTCCACTCCCTCTTTCAAGAGCATGCCAGCTATTTGGTGACATAGCAGAATGCAAGCATTAACCAGCAGATAAGCACTGGGATGTTTATCGTATAAAATACAGAGTGGGGGAAGCTGGTATTCCAGCAAAAGTTATACAGAGCTATGGGAAGTATGGATAAACTTTTTGAATTTTCAGTTGGTCTTGCTTGGACAGGTTTGACAGGCTGCTTTTGGCTGTTCAGCACTATTATTCGGGTTAGACACATTCTTTAAGACTGTTTATTCAGCAATTTCTGTAGCATGGTGTGAAGTAAGATAACACACAGTTATCCCTGAAATGCCAGGCAGTAGAAGGATTGTAGGTAAATTTATTTCGAAAGTTACACTAGACCTAAAAGAAGGTTATCCTAATGGCACTCCAAACACCAGGCATGAGAAAGACACACCCCTTGTTCTTCTCAGGGCTTTTATAATTTCTGTCCTCCCCCCTGCAGGAAGCCTTTGACACGTCTGTGGACTTATCTTCTCTGGAATGCAGGAGGAGAAAACATCACACACTCTCTTTGGGAAAAGATGCCTCTCCTAGGCAGGAAAGCTTTCTTATGTGAAACAAGCTCTGATTCCCTCACCATAATTCTTCCAGAAGGTCATCTACCTTTATACATGGGCATGATCTAAACTCTTCACTATTTTTCCAAATAGAACATATACATGGAACTCCCTATCTTCCTCTCATGCTCCTAAATTACTTTTGAAAATACTCCCAAGCGAAACAGAACGCTTCATTTTGAGTTGGATTGTAAAAGAAAAAGAATTTGGCCTTAAAATGTGACATAAGGGGGCTAGTCTCTAATTTTTGACTGAAATAAAAAAAAATATTGCATGCGGTGTAAGTGGAAGTATTGGACATTTTAGAAAGTCCATAGTGGACTTCGGCATCCAGGACTCAATGCAAAAAGGCTTTTGTTTGTTGCTGATGAGTGTTGCTTCCATAAAAGGGAGAACAGTGTTTGCTTTCGAAGTGCAAGATTTGAGTAGGAAGGGCTGAAGACCTGAATGCAGGCCCTCCATGGTCTAACCAGGTGTGTATCCTCATTGCAAGGACATGTTACTGGAGGGCAGTCGTGGGTTTTATGCTCTTAAGAAGTTTGACAGAGGGGTCACAGGCTCTAGCTACTTACATTCTTTCTTGGTTTAAATTAGTTTAAAATATTCTTCCTTATAGAAAAATCCTGGTTATAGTAGGCCCCCAGTGTAGGCATTGTATTAAAGAACATGGGAACATAAGATGGGGTTACTAAGCAAAGGCCCAGCTCTAACATCAGGCAGTCTATTCCCTAAACATAAAAAGCTCCACTGTGAATGCCCCAGCGACTTCAGAACTTTGGTTCTCTGCCCAGGTGACTGGACTTTTTTTTCCCCCACCTCATAGTCTATATGTATTTCTGTTTAGTTCAGTTGGATTTGAAATTCAAATCCCTTCTCATTGCATGGAAGAAATTTGCGCCTGATATGGTTGAACAAAGCTCCGTTACCGTGGTGTGCCTCTGAATCTGTGTGTCCTCTGCAGACTGTGGTGCTGTGGTTGTGGCCCAAGAAGAGAATACAGGGAAAACCTGATGCACACAGAAGCCAGTTTTTGTGCTTAGCAGAATTAGCAGTTATTTGCAATGACAATAGCAACCAAGCCTCTTACTCCTAGCACCAGGACTCTGACGTGCCTGTCACTGCTGGAAGCCCTGCAGTGAGTTAAGATTCACAATACTGATGTTTAATATTCAAAATATTAAGTCTTGTTTATAGATGGTACGGAAAAGAAGGGTTTGAAGAAATCTTAAAGTCTGTGAATCCGTAAGTTAAATCTCTTCTGGACCATAAAACCCCTATCACTCCTCTTTTACCTGGAGGAAAGATGCATTGGCTATGTACAAAGATCTGAGGGCATTGTTTTCCTCTCTAGTTACTCACAAAGCCCGAGCTAGTTTCTCTCCATACACTATTGGGAGTAACGTATTCCTCCCACCAACTACTATTTATATTGTCAGTCGCCCTTTGGTTTCTCCAGAGCTTTCTGCACAGTGAAACGCTGCACAGCATATGGGTAACACTCTGCCAAACTATACATATTCCCAGAGTGAGTTGTTTCGACAGGATTGCCAGTGTGTCCCTCTGGCAAAATTGCACTTTTCCGCATTTTAAGGACAAAACCACCTCTGAGATCAGAACAAGCAAGGCCAATACATGTGTACTGCTGCCCAGCTGTGTCTCTGCTGAGACCTTGTGCCAGCACAGTGCTGAGGCTGAGCAATAGGCAACTGATAGGTCAGCAGTTGAGCTAAAGACCGTCTGTTCTCTAATAAACAACTGTTTGTGGATACATATGTAACTCTGAAAAACTTGGCTGTGATTATGTAGTCCAGATTCTCACCAATCTGTTTGACAAAGCCCTGTGACTCTTGAGTACCTGGGGGTAGATACTGCAGAGGTAGATTGAGCTGCTTGTTCCAAATATTGAGGGTTTCTGTGATAAGACCTTTTCATCCTTTTGTAGTTCTTCCTGTGGGGCTGGCAACACCTCTGCTTCAGTGGCTGCTTTTCTTTTTACTTACTTTCCTCAGTCTGTTTTTGGAAATCTTCCCTGACCATGAAGCAACCAGTCATCCTAATATTTGGGGCTTTTTTGGCTTAGGTTCCCAGTGCTAGCCGTGATTCCTCCCAATTACAATTACCTTGGTACAGCAATAGTGCTTGCTTAAGTAATGCCTCTGTTCCATATGCCATGACCCATTTTAGCAGTTGGTAACTCAACCACAGCTGAGATTCGAAGTGGGCTGTGAGATATGATGGGCATGATTGCACTACTGAGAGCAGGTTCCAGGAAGAAGACGGGTGGTTTAATTAATTGTGTCTGTACCAGGTTCCCAGCAAGAGATTTTTTGGAACTGAGTTTCTTGCCTTGCTCAAACAAGGTAGTAGCCAAACAGATACATTTCACTCAAGGCCCTGCAAATTTCTGTCCCCGACTAGTGGCTACCCATTTGCTTTCTCCAGGGCAGACACAGGATATTTATGCCTGTCTTGATGGAGCTAGTTGAAATCAGTCAGAAATACTGTCCAGGATGGAGTCTGATGAGAGGAATAAAGGTAAAAAGTGTCAATTTAGGAAAATATTTAGGCTGAATGTGATCTAACCTCTTCTGTGTTGTTTAGACTAAACAAAATACCAGTAGCAGTTCAGGAGATACACAGGGATGATTTTCAGAGTTCTGTGTTTCTTCTGAAGTCTCGCTGTGAAATTACTCATAACACATAACCTAACATGCTCCAACAGTTATAAAACAGCTCTTTTTATGGTCTCCTGAACATAGTTTGTCAACAAGCTGATTCATCAAGGTGACTGCTGCTTCTCCCACTCAAAGAATGCACAATATAATTGAAATCATCAGGATGCAAACACCCTGTGGCTCCAGGCCTACTATAAGCTTGGTCTCTCTGTGGAGAACTAGACCTATGCCACTGTTCATGTGACAGGATTCCTACAGCATCTTTGGAAGGTACATATTCCTTCATCTCGCCTGAAGTGGGTTGGGTGCATTACTGTACAAGATGGACAAAGCAGTAAAGCTTTAGTATTTCATAACATAGGTCTGAAGTATCTCCATTTTATTTTCAACTGCATAGTCAGTCACTCTATAACCATCCTTGAACACACAAATAAAACTTTAATTGTCTCTTAGTAAGACATCTTACTATGGAGTCTTTTATAGGAAATGCAAAAATGATGAAACAGGGTGACAGTGTGCCCAGAGAACTACTATCAATTTTCAGTAAGAGGTAAAACAGTCCTCCATAAGGTGTGATGGAAGTAGCATGGACCACTGCTTTATTCCAGGGGATGGAATAAATGATCTTTTAAAGGTCCCAGCCTTGTTTTCCTGTGACTTTCTGACTTGCAACAATGGAAAATTTTAATTCACAATAATTTATTTATCCTGCCTTTTTACACAGAAGAATTGAAGCACTGCAGCAGGGACTGGCTGGTGTTTGCCGAGTCCTCATGGAGCCAGCAGGTGTCATCAGAACCTTTAGTTCTCAGATGGGAAGAAGGATAACTTTGCATGTTTGGACAGCTGTGCCTTACAAAGTTTGTGTCATGAAACAGGACTTAAGCAGGCAGGAGACACAAACTTAAAAAAATGGCACTGGAAGATATTTCTGTTTTCTTGGGAAGTCATCTCAAATTTTCTCCAGTCAATGTAAAAGGCAAGTGCATTTCTATTTTAACTTCCTGGAAAAAAATCAACTTGAAAGGTAGGAGTTACAAAGTGTCTAAGAGTTTGGTATATCTAAGGGGGAAAACCCTTATTATTGCACCTTCAAAATGGCAGAAAATTTTACAGTCAGTGACTTCTGATGACCTTAACTTGACATATGATCATTTTCCCACTATTTCTTGTCCAAATTCTATGTTTACATGCACTGTACATTCATCTCCTTACTGCAGATATAATCAAGTTGTGTTCCTGGCAGTCTTTGGCTGTCTAGCCTGTAGCAATCACCTGATGTAGCGAAGAAGTGTCTGCACTTTGGCCTCTGTAACAGACAAGCAAAAGGTGCCTTTGGGCACTTGGGAAATGTGCTGAGGGTTACTAAGTACCAAATGAGTGCAAGTTAGTGCTACCCACATTGCCCAGAGTGGCTGTCCAAGAGCTCTGCATTGTGGGGTTGGGTACTTGTGTTCCTTTGGGGTTCTGCCTTTTGAACAGAGGTATCAATACAGTGACCTGCTACAGGCCTGGCACTGAGCGTGCGCGTCCTGTGTGAGGCTGCATGTGGTGGGTATTCAACAGCCACTCTTTTTCTTCAAGAAAATGTGTTATCTGCCTGGCTGCACTTACATGGAGTACTTAAGCAGGTATTAGTTTTCATACAGGACTTGGTGTCTTTGGTTCAGCAACTGGTTCAGCACTTTACACTACCTGTTCTTCCATGAGACAAGTCAATGTCTGTGTGTATCTACCTATTTCGTGTTACCAGGCCCTTCTTAAGGTTTTCAAAGACAGTATGTTATGTTTACCTGAAAACAGTAAAACTAAAGTGGAGAAGCAAGGGCAGATAAAAAAATCTTTGACATGACATCATCTTGTCTTCAGATGACATATGAAGCTGTTATATGGCAACAACACAGTTCTTGTGAATTTGAGTTCAAAGGATAATAAATAGCATCCATAATGATCAGTCTCATATGTAAGGACAGAGACATTGCATACTTGTGTCTGTAACTTCATTGTATATATAATATTAATTTTCAAGAAAAAAGACATACCAAAAAGTTGAAAATTTGTAGGTAATATTTCTATTGGTTCTTTCCCATAAGGAGAATTATTTAGGCAGTGAAACAATTAAGTGGACAGCAACTCCTGTCTGTGAGCTGTGTAGGGACTCAAATATGACTTTCTTTATGTTTCATAAGAATATTGCATTTAATATGTTGGCAGTGCCAGATGTGAGGTGTGAATTTTTCATTTCTTTGATTTAGGTGCTAATACCACTTAGCAACCTTACACATCTTTGAAATGGGACTTCTTAAGGATGAACTTACATTGCTAGTGAGAATATAATTTGTATTAGGAGAATTATTTGGGACATAGAGTAAATGCATGGACCTCTTTCACTCCTGATGGAAACCAGGCACTAAGTTTATAGCTCTTTTGAGAGGTTTCCTTTAGGTAACTACATGATTCGGTTGCTTTTCTCTGTTCCTGATTTTTCTGGTAAAGTGTCATCCAACTTCGCAACTTGCAGTCAGTGAATTTTCAGCTTGGATTTTTTGAGAAAATTTAGTTTATATTTTCTTTGTCTCATTCTCTCTCTCACTCTCTCTCTTATATATATTTTGAAAGTATTCTGGTTTTGCATCTGCTGGGACAAAACTATAAAGGTTTGTAGCATACCAAGTTCATGAAGCTGAATGACCTGATCCAGGACAGACACTTTTACAGCCTGCACTGTGGGATGTGATGATGAGTTCATCTTCTCTAGACATCATATAATGCACACCAGAGAAGCTATGGAAACAGGTTTCACTGAATCTGTAGGCCAGATAATTATTTATATATACAAAAAAAGAACAATATTTATCTTTATGCTGCTAAGTTAGGCCCATTGATGTGTTGGAGGTAAATGAAACATTAATAATAACTTCCTGGATAACAAAGAGTAGTGAGGTATGTTCATGACGAGCAGTTTTTATATACGTATCCATTCCTATAGGGCGGTGGGACAGCTGGAGGGAAGAGAGAAGAAAAGGAAGGCAATTAAGGCTGCAGAAAGCTGAGACTTTACTGAACATTGCTCAGGAAAAGTAACCTTGGAGACACTCAAAACCTGGCCCAAGATTCCATCAATCCATGAAACTAACTGGTCATTTGAGGTCTATTTCTTGGCTAGCAACAGCATTTTCCCACGTGGGAAATGCAGTTTCTTTGGACCCTGCTTCACTTGGAGCAGAAAACTGTGTTCCCAGAGGATGTGCACCATGGGTCAGCTCAAAGCACCTTCACTGTCAGAGCCCCTGTGGAGATTCAGCTGTATGTTAGTCTTGCTTTTCTGTGCTACAGCCATAAGCACAATATCAGTACTTTTCTCCATGCCTTTTCTTGGAAAGATTCCCAGCCTCCTACAGTCAGGATTATGTGCCATTCTGAAGTATTTAAAAGCCTATAATACACTGCATTATATATTGCTTTAAGGAGAGTGGTGTCTCCAGTGTGGGAGCAGTCTTACTTCAGACACTTCCCGGGGCTGTGGCCAGATCAGAATAAGTGACTGAACACATCCAAGACATCCTTCTTACCTCCCAGAAAGCCTAATCTACCATCTTCATGTGTTCCTTCTTAGTCATTTTTGATTGAAAGCACCTATTTTGCTCCCTATATAATGAAACAATTTTTGGATCCCACTGAAGTCACTCTATAGTAAATGATAGTAACCTTGGCCAGCATGTGATTATAGAATGAATGTGAGATTTCTGCATCATATAATTTGCTTTTGATGGAGGTATTCATTTTTCTTTTTGGCATTGTAATGAGCATGGAAGCATTTGCATTGACAGGAGGTTTAAATTATAAGCCACCACCCATTCTTCTTCAGTGAGCAGTGGTGTCTTCAAGTTCCAGTCACTGTCCTCCTAAAGGACAGACAGTTCCTGTGGTGAGACTTCTTGTCAGCCAACATTTCTGTTTAGCAAAAGATAAGAGTAGGATGAATATGATATTTCAACTACATTTTATTGAGCAAGTAGCTATATTTAACAAGACTTTGCTCTCTCTGACCAACAGGCAAACAAGTGCTCTTGTGAATGCACAGTGCAGTAATAGCACCGAATTGAGGACTCTGCATCAAGAGACTGCTTGAGAAAAGGCTTTAGCCTTTACCATCGTGGTTCATACACTTGCCACCCAAACCCAAACCTTCAGCTTGATCATAGTTATCTTATAGCTCAGGCACAACATATTTGTAATATGCATTGGAAGATCTAACCTTGGACACAAGGATGTTCCCATTCTATAGGAAGAACATAGTCATTGGACCTATTTTGATACTTGTAGAAGGTCAGACTCACTGATAATCCGCATTTCCTGTACTCCATATAGGTTGGTCTGGCAAACACCATTGCTTTTAACATGCTCCAGACATCCGGTTTCAACTCGTTCTTAGACTTGTATACGCACAATGTGTATCAGGCGTGGCAACGTGCTCAGATGCTCAGCCTCCTGCTACTGAGCACCAGATCAAATTGCTCTGCCCTGGTGATGTATAACGCAATGGGCTACAGAAGATCAGGCACGCTAAAGAGAATATGAAAGATAGAGAACTGATGTTTTTCATCTGAAGAAAGAAACTTGTAAGATTCAGACCATTGTAATAATGAAGAGAGGAAAACGAGCAGTCTTTTCAGTGTTGATGTGGTTTACTGTTATATCAGTAAAATTTAACTTACAGAAGGCTGTTTGCATGAAGAAATGATGCAGTGGAACTGTGATGGTAAAATGTTACTACTCTAAATCCTTGTGTGGACTTTCTTTCTAGAATGAGTGACTTCTTGGTTGAGCTCTAACTCTTAAACTCTTCAACAGGTGACAAAAAAGGATTTCTTGTGCAAGAACAAAAGTTTCTGTATAAAAAACTTTCAATCTAGAACTATATTATTTTAAACCAATCCTTTAGATCATAGCAGAACCATGTTTTTTTCTGCATATAGTATAATGCAAGGTGAAATTATTCAGCACATCACTGAATATAATTTTTGGAATTGATAAAGCTGTTTCTGCCTTTTTGAACAAAATTCAACATATGAAGCCTTGCAAAACTCAGCTTCCACTGCTAAGTAGCATGACAAGAATAGCTCTTTTGCCCTTCTGTAGCCGTGTGACTCCCATACTTAGCTGATTTACAGAGCAGCTCTTACTCTAGGCACGCCCAGACATGCCACAGTGTGATAGGTTTTGAGTTCTCACTGAGAGCTGAGACAGTGAGAGACTCCTTATAGGAGCAATTGAACCAGTACAGCTGTGCCCATAACAGCTCATGCTGCTCAGGGGAAGTGGCAAAAACAGTCTCTGTATAGCAGTTGTATAATGACATAACCGTATTACTTCGTTGAGCAGGCCAAGGCTTTAACTGTCCTTGCTCAGGCAAGGACCATTTTAGTAATTAATTATGCACAGGCTGCACTTTATGTTGGTAACAGCATGTCTAGTTCAAGTAGGTATGATAGATGCAAGTGCTGAGGAGAGTCCACAGCACGATACTGAAAGCCTGCAGTCAACGAGCTCTAACAGATGAGGTTGCAAAAGCAGAAGTTAAAGCCAGGCTGGAAGCTTGATCATAAGCATGCATGAAATGCAAATGCCTCATCTCTTTTTCAGTTCTGCTGAAAAGAAAAATGAGCTGTGCAATGGAGTCTTTGTCCAGAGTTTTATCTCCTAGTTTAAAATCAAGCAATAGGGAGTGGGGGTGGAAGAAATATGCAAAGTCAGCATGCTCACTGCAATGCAAACATGAGCGTTATCTTAAATTTGCCCTGAGAGAGCGGAAAACAAAGGTATAAGCTAGCAAAGCATTTTCTCACAGAATCTCCTCTGTGCACTGGAGGTGTCTTGTCCACAATCTCCTTTAGAGTCCTTTGGTTTAATTATACTAACAAGAGTTAACACTTCTGTGTCCCCAAACCATACAACAAAGATGAGTGTCAGCGTGTGCATGTGTAACTGTGTGTAATGCATCTGTAGGACAGAAATACAATGAGTCTGACATAAGTGCCAGGACATTCAGCAAACCGATGCAGAGCTGGAAGGACCTGGGCTGTGTCCCTTTGCCCATTAGCCAAGGTTTGCTCAGGAATGGTGGCAAATTGCAGCCAACCTGAGAGCAGATTTTGGGAAGGAATATGAGAAGACAGCATGCCTTGGTGGAGTACAGCCCACTTAGGGAGCCCTGTTGGCATGTCAAGCAGCATCATCACTGCTCAATGGTGTGGGGAAACAGCCAGGAGGGAGCAGAGTCCTAAAACCCAGCATTACTTTTGAATCTCAACAGTGATGCATTTGAGCTGGGGAGAAACATACGTTATTAAGTCCTGTTATCAAAGTCTCCCAGTAATCTCAAAAATATCACGATTTTGTGCTGTCTTGATGTATGATTTTGTGCATGGGATGTGAGACACCTCCTCTTGAAGCACTTCAGGAGCCATGAAGATAGACTCTGTGTGGGTCAGTGTAACCTCTATTGCTTACAAAATTATCTACATGGTAGGCAGAGCTGATCTGAAACAAAATGTGCTGGCTGTCTTCAAGTGTCTGTGGTGATATCATTTGTCATATCCTAAAAATTGTGTGTTTTGCTCATATCAAGTTAAAGGGGACATTTGGAAGTTGGTTGGTTTTTTTTTGCAGGGGAGATCATGCCCACAAATATGGGAGCAAAACCACTTATACTCCTGACTTCAGACTTCCACCTTCACGGAAGTCTCTCCTTTCCCCTGCTGTTCCCATCTGTGCTACCTGGAGGACAGCACACCCAGGGACACCAGGTGGATGACAATGGAACTTTTGCATCATGGTCAGTGGCTCACCACTTGTCAGTGAGGCTGAGAGCTGCAACCCCCTGGCTCCTTCCACCTGAACTCATGTTATGCTCAGCCCTCACTGTAGGAATATCCCCGTTTTCTCAGCCCAAGTGACCTCACATGTGGCCAGGCTCGGCCCCAGCACTACCAGCCCTGGTGCCGTCGGCAGAAGCAGAGTGGACTGACCTGAGCTTTTCTGCAGCCACAGCTTAAACAGACCCTTTCTTTCTTGAACCTTGCTTTTATATTTTGCTAAAGTCTGGAATCACTAAAAAATTTTTCTCTTGTGGCCAAAGGGTGCCAACTTGACAAAGAAAAGTGCATACAAGATCTGCCTGTTTGGGAAGACTGCTCAGTCAGCCAGGCTTCCCTGACTGGTGCCAGTGGGCTACATGGGATGCCACCACCCCCACTGCCCAGCATGCTGAGCTCATTTCCACCGCAAAGCAGATCCAAAAATGTGTCATTCTCCCACTACTATATAAGGAACTCAGGATATATTTTGAGAATATTGAAAAATAAATCCCCTAGGTGTGTATTGTTAAAGCTTTTGTTAAAGTTTTGGATGTTACACAAGTATTAAGTTACACTAGACTTTTACCTGTGGCCAGACATGTTGCATTAGTTAAACAGTTATTTCCCGTGCTTTGAAGCCAGCTATTTCAACACACCAGGTAGACTGATAATCTCTCAGCTGCACCATTTAACAGGCAAAAAGCTTCTCTGTACAAAAAAACATAGCAAACCCAGGGATATAAAATAATGGATAGAACTAGATCAAGCTGTAATACAAGTGCTTCAGATTATACTTAGATTGGCTGGAGAGTGATCACATATACAACCAGAATCTCATGATGGTCTCCTGCAACAAATAACCACCACACCACAGTCACACCTGGCCTGCAACAAGTTGTCCTTAAAAATGCTGGTTGTTGTCAGTGCCCCCGTGCCAACACCACCGTATGGTGGCATTTCTGGTCAGAGGCTTGGCGCTCGGACACGCATGAAACTTTTTGGAATGAGCACACAGCGGTTTTGCCACAGCAACTTCTGTGTTGCTGTCACAGGACAGACAGTGATTTACAGCTGGGAAGGTTTGTTTTAAAATAGACTTTCCGTGTAACCATGAAAAAAGCAACCTACAAGAGTTTTTAGCTGTAATTTCATCTCCTCTCAGTAAGCTGCTCTCCTTTGTCAGTGAATAGAGGAATGCTGATGCCTTCTACTAATCAGTAGCTGACGGGCTCAGCTACTGAAGATAAGACAGAATAAATAATGATGAAATCTTATTTCTTATAGCTATCCAGGGGGGTAAAAAAAGTGCTTTTGATCAAGTTGCTAAACATCTAGTGACTGAATAACAGAGTATGAGTATATCAGATAAGATAAGGAGGCACAGAAAAAGGAGTCATTCTGGTGCCCATTGTACTGCCTTCTTCAGTTTCTGGACTAACAAAGTGGTGTGAAATTCTGTCCATGGGACAGATCTCAACAGAGCAGAAGGGAGCCTGTTAGCCTGAGTGGTCACCCAGATAGTCCTTGGGCTGTGGGTCACAGCCTCCTGCCTGAGGCTGTCCCGTCGCACTCAGAGTCTCCAGATCTTGCCTCTCCTCCATGTGGCTTTCCCTGTGCCAGCCTTCCTCATGGTCTTGCTGCCCAGCTGTGGGGAAGAGCTGAACATCCTGTGGTCCAACACACATCAGCAGGCTTGATGGGAGGGCATCAAGGTCTTCGGAGGAGGATGGGGACCTGACTGGCACCCAGGGCTGTCTCCTTGCCTCTAATTCCTTTTCTTCCCATTGCACCAGCTTTTGCCTTTTTTCCCAGATTGGTCCACAAGGTTTTAGCCACTTGGTAGCTGGCAGAGCTCACTGATTGACTACAAAGGGATGTTTTGGGGGTTTTTTTTTCTTTCCAACATATCAGTTTTTCATATGCCCCCATCAACCAGGCACTGGGAGAAGGAACTTCAGGTATCACCCCGTGAAGCTGACCTTGTGCTAAAAAACTGCTTTTGGAATATACCCATGATGTATTTCTGCCCCAAATACCTCAAAAGCTGACATCCAGGGCAGCTTTACGATTTCCTTTCTGGGCCCGGCATGTGGCTACATGTGAGTCTCTTGCATATTTCATGAGCTTCTGCCCCTCTTTCCTTCTCAGTAACCTCTGGGAATGTCCTCCTGCAGCCAGAGTGCTGTGTTATCTTGCACTGTATGAGGTATTTGCACATTGCATATAGGGAGCAAGAAAAACATAGGGCTGTTTGGTCCTTTGGCTCTATTGAGGTGTACAGGGGACTTGCTGATAGTAACAATTATTCTGCATCCAAATAGGTGGCTTGGATTCCCACTATATTCTTCTACTCAAAATCTTGTTATGATGGAAAAACATGCCTTGTATGCGAAGATGAGAATTTGTCAGTAGTGTATTTAAAATCTTAACAGTTTTACCCAAGAATCAATAGCCTGGTTACAATACTAAGACTTACTGTTCAGATTATGCATAGTTAAAATTTGTACAAACAAACTCATTAGTACCTTCCCTGTTCTCTTGTTTTATGTTCACCCTTTCTCTGCCCCACTCCTTCCTCAGTTTGATAGCTTCAGCCCTAAGCAAAGGGATGGCAGGATGGCCACATGCTGCATCCTTGCTGGCAGGAGTACAAGGGTAGTGGATGCAATCTCTCTGCTCTGGGATCTGTTTGGAATCATTGTTACACATTTGCTCACACGCTCTTCCTGTTGCTTTTCCTTCATTTGTTCACAGGTTCCCAGTGCACCTGAACTTCTGGTTACAGAGATATCTGTATGTGTAGTAGTATGTAAATGTTATACCATACAGTCATATAAAGCTATGGAAAAATTTAAACAAATTAGATAATAGCACCTGATTGCTGTTACAAACAAAGAAGCAGAAGAGACCCAAACCTGTGCTGTTAGTTTGACACAAAGCAGGTCGCTGCGTTACGAGCAACAACAACACTGCTGCATTTGCAAAGTTAGAGGTTACTCTGACCCATGTCTTTCTTCCTGCTGAGCAAGAGCTATCAGATCACACCTGCCTGGAGTGTAAATAGGGAGTTTCTTCATTGACTTCTCTTGTAGGGGGGCTAAAGGATGTGGGGTGGGAAATGGGGTGACTTTTGGTTCCCCTCCTTCAGGTACAGCCTTGGATAATGGTGAGAAAAGAGCAAAACCCCAAACACCTCCTTCCACAAACAGTGTGTGAACCCAGCAGGCCGTTGCAGTCTTGGGATGTGGTACTTGGAGGACTTGGAGGCTGCTGGGCTACAGGCAATGGCATTGTCCTGGTGCAGTCAATGAAACAGAACTTGGCATCTGTCCGGGATACAAACAGGTTACCCAAACCTGGGATCACTTCAAGCACAGCTGTAAGTTTCATCCTCACACTCTAGTTGTGTCAGCTGTGTCAACGGCTAATGAACCTGGTCATTAATTGCTCCCAAGATGCATCACTGGCTCATTCATATCCCCGATTGCCCATTGCCCCAAATGTCAATACCTCAGTGACCTGAAGCCCTGTCTTTCTTCCCAGCCTTCCTGGCTCTGCTCAAGATGGTTTGTTGAAGGCAGGCAGCCCCGTTGCCTCATGCCTCCCAGTTTTTAGGGAAGGAGGAGAGGAGGACCTGCTGGTGGAGCAGGAGCCACAGCTGAGCCATCAGCATTCACCTCCTGCATGAACAAACGGTGTCGTCAGGTGGGAGGGATAAAATGTTAGTCTGCGGGAGGGAGAGTGGGAGGCTGTAAAAAAGAGCTGGTGCAGAGAGGAAATGAGAAGAGTGCCTGTAATAGGGAAAATCTGTTTCGTTGCTTGCAGCAACAAGAGCAGGATTAGGAGAGTAGGACTTGGTGGATGGGGGGGAGAGATGAGAATGGGCTGCATAACAAACAGCGCAGCGCAGCATGGGTGTAGGCAGGGAGCAAGCTGTCTGCTGCTCTTTTGTGCTAAGTGTGGTGCCTGCCTCTTCTTAACACTGTCTCTGGCAAATCCTGCAGTGGAAAATCACAGCATGATGTCAGTACACCAGGAGCTATTGCCTGATGAAGCAAGTCTGGCAGACGGCTCCTGGACACCAATCTTGACATTGACAGGAAATCCCCTGTGGGAATGGCAGACTCCCCTCATCACCACCACTCTGTTCTCCCATGGCTGGCACACAGATACCACACCATTCACTGTCCCTGTGTCCTCCCCAACGCATTTTACAAACACAAATCATATAGGAGATGCAGTGAGAGGAGAAGCACAATCTGTGGAGTGCTTGTCCTCAGCAGCCTGTCTGCTCCTGTACCTCCCTCCTACTGCTCTGTGGGCTTTTTTTTCCTGGAATATGTGAGGAAAACAGAATTCCTGCATCCTGCTTCAGGAGGGGGCACATGTCTGTGAGAGCACAGGTAGTAAGGGTTGGAAAGGAAGGAATCTCCTTCCAGAGTTATGGATTAACAACCTGCAAAAGCTGATTTAGCTGGTGTGAGAGATTCTCTTCATCTTCACATCTCTCCCAGAACCATATGGGGACAGCTTTCCTCCTATTATGATGTATTTCTATGTTTATGTCTTCACCCACTGCAAAGTGGTTTACAAGGGACTGAGTAATATTTAGTCTCGTACAGGTAACTGTGCACTTGTGGCCACCGTTCTTTCATCATTTCTTGATGTAAACTGAGAATCACCCTACTAAAATCAATTATGTCAGTTTTTCAGTTGGTGCAAATTAGCACAACTCTAGAGAAGTCAATACATAGCTAAAGATCTCACCTCAGCTCTCTCCTCCCTAAAGGTTTCACCGTTACCTTGCTGAGTGCCCATTCCTCAACAGCAGTTAACAGTAGCTCTGATAACAGCTGAGACTGATCCCACTGAGGCTGCACCCTGCAGCTGTATGTCAGGGAGACAAGAATCCTACACACGTAGAGTGCCTTGTTAATTGCCACTTTTGGGCATTGGGCCACGAAGCCACCAAAACAAATGGAGGAGAGTGCAGGAAGGCGCCAGAAATGTACATGCATTTTTGTCACTCTTCTGCCATTGAGTTGGTCATGCACTTGTCTGTACAGAAACTCTCTGTTTAGCCAAAAAACACCATGAAGCAGTATGTATGAGAGTTAACGGGGGGTATTTACTAGGAACAAGAGCAGAAAGGGGGCTTTCCTTTTGATTGCAATAGGGGAGACAGTGCTTTGCAGCAGACTAATAAAATCACACTCGCTCGTAATTTCACAGAGGGCACACAAGACCTTGCTTTGGCTATGTTAGTGTCCCAAACCATTCGACTGCTTCCAGTGTCATTCCCAATGCCAGGACACCATTTTGTCTCTTTCCAAGCCCCACAGAATTTGCCACTAAAGAAGAGGCAATTGCACTCTTTCTGGTACCTGTTGCCAAGGCAGGTCCATTGAAAATGGTTACCAGCCAGTCTCCAAGCTTCCCTGTGGTTTACTTAGGTACCTGTCACCGCTCCCTGGGTCAGGTGATGTCCTTATTGAGTGCTCCATACCTACATTTTTGGCTATAAAAGGATAGTATTTGAAACATTCACTGTTTTCTAGATCCTCGTTATAGGTTTTCCACAAACCTCAGCTTGTGTAATTGCTATCCAAATACCTCACTTTCCCATTCAGCTACATCCTCCTTCTCACCACTAATGGATACGTGTATGAGAAGCAAGCTACTCCATCTAAGTCTGTCAAATTGGCCATATGTGGTTGAAAATCTTCAGGTTCAAGAGCAGATTTGATCCTCCTGTTCTGTTTTGAGTTTCAAGAAACTGAGGAAGATTTACTACTAGATTGATACTAAGAAAGACAAAGTGGTTCTGGGGTAGAAAGCATGATTTTTGGTGAAAGCAGCTTTTCACATTCCTAGTGCTGTCTCCATTAGAAGCTTCATTTTCCTGTGATCCTGCAATGTTGATCCAACTATTCCCATCTCTTGTTTACTTACTTATGGTAAATTACAGCCACTTCTGCTTTATTTGCAAAAACGTTCATAATTTTTTCTGCTATTCTGGCTGACAACCACACATTAAGCAGGAGTCTTCCACTGTAATATGTATGTTTCTCTGTGAATGCTGGCAAATCTTGGGTCTTCCCTTGACCTTCAGCCAAGCAAAAAAGGCATTCTTTACTAGCTGAATTTAAAGTGTTTTCCTTCCTTCTTCTTCAGCAAGTGTCATGGTCAATACCAAGAGTTTTTGACAATGGCATAAAATGAAAACTGTTGCTGAAAAAGAACAATATACACACCGGTAGAAATTGAAATAAATCACATTGTGCATTTTCACATCTTTAATCCGTAATAGCAAGCAAAATTCGTATGTTCCTTCAGCTAGTGATATTTGGATTAACTATTTTTCCTATGAAGAGTGTACTGTTTGTATCTCTGTCAAAAATCAGCATGAGGAAGGGATGGTTGAACTCAATGGCTGGAGGAAGAGACATTGCCATTATTTCAACAGTGGTTGCTGCTGCTGCCTCAGTACCTCTCTCATCAACATCCAGAGAAGCCTTATGAACAACCTAGGAAAAAAGAAAATACAGTCATTCTGGGCAGTCAACAGCCACCTGAAGGATGAATCAGACTCTTTTTAAAGCAGCCCTGCTTTGAGGGCTTCTCTACTGAGAAGTGAGTAGAGGCAGAAGAACTGTTGTAGTCATGGCTGCTTAAATGAGGACCAGGATGGAGCTACAGAAATCCCCTAAAAAAAAAAAAAAAAAGTCCAAAAGATTGGATGAAGGATGGAGGCTCCACCTGTAAGTGTTTGTCTGCACCTCCAAAACTGAGTCTCCAAGGTGGGGAGGACAGGCTGTGGTGTGCCTGGGAGCATTAGTGGTTCCCCTCAAGAAGCCAGGGGTTGATGTTCCTCTCATGTTTTAGTTACTGCCAAAAAATCTTGGCCAATTACAGTCTTAGAAAAAACAGACATGCAGCAATCTAATCTGATCTCCAGTGTCACCAAGAACCCAAACTCCTCCTGTAAGCTTGCAGGCTGAGGCCTGAGTGAGCCCAGTTGCAGGCAAATTGGGAAGCTGGGAGCTGTATTGAGCTGGTGTTTCAGGATGCTGTCACTGAGGGGTTTTCCTCCATGTTTGTGAAAGAAAGGAGAGGGCCAATAGCCCCAGACTTACTTTGGAAACCTTCAGCTCTGGGGTGCCAGTGATGCCAGAGAGATCTGCCTGGCTGGTGAACACATCCACAATTCCCATCTTCCTAAGGGTGTTACTTATTTCGTAGCTCCCAGAAATAGAAAATTTGGGGAAGTATAGATCCATAGAGCTGTTAGGTAGAAGAGAAACATAGCAGGTTGTGAGAAGGATTTTTCACCAATATAAATGACAGTGAGAAAGCTGTGCCATTCCCATGAGTGTCAAACCCCAGGTATTTGGTCCCTGAATGTACAACGGGGATTAATTGAATTGCTGGTGCTTCTCATGGTGATAGAGGCACTATCATTTTTAATAAAAATAATAATAGTAATCATAATAGTATTTATCTGGTACTTTGCTTTAGGAAATCTGAGAGCATTCTGCTAAGTAGGACAGTAACAAGGCCCCTGCTTTACAGGCAGAAAAGATGAGGGGCTGAGGTGACAGCCCAGGAGACAGCTCAAGAAGGTGGAGAGCTGAAGCGAAGTCCTGGCAAAGTCTGCTTGGGGAGAAGTGTGGCAAACCCCAGCACTTCAAAGCAAAGAAGCTTTTTTGGCATAACTGCGGCATTCAGGATTGCTCAGGAAAGGTCTGTGCCCTGCTGTCTGCACTTTTGGATGCCATGTCCTCTAATTGCCTTCCTCCTGTGGACTGACCATGATCAAGTTTGCCTTTGACTGTGTGCTGTTTGTAGGGAGCTCTTGCTTAGTATGTTTTCTGCTGGATTTCTTTTCATGCACTGTCCAGGGATATGCAGAGCATCCAAGTCACCTGCAGCAGCCATTACCCTTCAAGTCTTTTGCTGTCTTGCCCATAGAAAGATTGGGTGGTTGAATAGCAAAACAGACAGGGTCCAAACTGCGCTGCTGTAGCCTTTGTGTGATACTGCCCAGTGCATTAGAAGGGGATGGGACCTCTAGCACTGGCCTCAACATAACAGTAGAATGGAAATTGCCATTTGGTTCTCACAGTTTCTCCCACAAAGAACTCATTCCTATGTTTATCTTGAATGAACTTGCACAAGAAATTAATTTAGAGAAGAATTTTCCTGATATTGCAGCTGAGAATGACACATTTTTACTTTTGATATTTAAGGTATCACATTATTAGCTTATATCCAATTTGCTACCCATTATGTTTTTACTAACTGTGCTGGTATTTCTATGATGATCCACTGAGATACATGGGTGTGAACTGCACAGCCTTATTAGTTGTGAATCAGGGCAGAGCTTGGCAAATTAAGCATGTATTAACCTGATATTACTCATCTGCTGTTGCTAAGATCTCTTCTCTCCCAGACAAACAAGGTTGTAAAACATGTTAGCTGATGTTAGTGTCAATGGTTGAAGCTAACTGAACCTCATTAGATTTTTATAGTTTCAAAACAAAATGCCAGAAAATCAGGACATCCACAATTAATCACTTGCCTGCTCTAATAACTGTTGAGTGCTGCAATGGTTTCAGTAAGGAAGGTATTTTTGTAGGATGTATTATGTACGGATGCAATACTACAAACTGCAAAAGTTACAGGGTTTAGACATGGGCCTGAATCAGGGTGTATCAGTGATATATGAGAGGTAAAACACATTAGCTGAAATCTCGCTATAGAAGATTTGCCTTAAAATTGGTGCCATTCCACTGACTTGATGGAGTATTTTAGAAACATCAGTCTAGGCTTGCTATTTGGAACTCCTTGTAGCCCATCAGGATGGTCTCTGCTCTGGTTGGGAGAGCAGCAAATCCAGCATCAACAAAAGAACAGTTAAATACAAACCAGCTGCAAGATTTTTACAGGTAGGGCACACAAGCCAAAAATAACCCACTCACTTGCCAGTATCACCAAGTTCATATTCTGCATTCCCAAAAAAGTAAAATACTTTAAATATAGGAGGTGCTGCTGCAGCTGGCTGGCAGAAGATTACCTCTGGAAGAGATGATCTGACCATTTCTGGATGGTTTCCTTGTCCAGAGTTTGCTCCAACTGCTTCATTTTCCCTTTGGCTGGCAGAACCAGAAATGCAGTAGCACTCCCATTATAGTGCAGCCGTACCACAGTGCATGACAGCTCCTCATCAAAATAGAAGTCAAATCTGCCCGTTTGGTACATCATAGGGACTTTCACAGTAGTTTCAGCATCCACAAAGAACTCCCTTTCTTTGGTATGCTCTGGTTTAAAAGGCTTTTCCCAGTTGCCTGATACAAAGAAAGAGAATTTAACTGAATATCCTGTGTTCTATCCCTTCATAGATTAAATTTATATAGCTCATAATAATATTCACCTATTCCTCCATGTATTAAACACAGAATTTTCAAACATCACACTTTAAAATGTGTATCACAGTAAGGCAAGAAACTTTTTACCTGGTCAAAAGAGTACATTGGATTCCAGTTTCACTTTATGTCTCAGATGCCAGTAATGAAATAATTAGGCATTTTCTTTGTGTCTACCACTGCTTTTCTGTTCAGGTGATCCAAGGGGCCTTTCTGTAATCATAATCTTTGTACTCAGGTACTGCATGCATTTAATTTCTATTGACTTTAATCATAAGCCTCAATTTGTAGATGTGTTATATCAGGCTTAAGAGCACATCATCTAACCCACATCAGAAATGCACTGTGTTTCCACTTTGTTCCTTAAAATGTTCTTCCCTATCCATTACTAGCTTTTTCCATGTATAAATATTAGTGTTTATATAAAGGATTCTGATAGGGGGAAAAAAGGAGTATGTAGCAAATTAGGCCACTGAATCTTGCATACCTTTAAAAAGAGGTGTTAAACAGATTAGGTCATGTATGAGTCTCAGTGCCCTTACTGAAAATTAGAAGAACACGGGGCGATTGGAATTATGGTTAAACCCATGAACACGCGCTCAGGCTGAACACACAGGTGGCTGCGGCTCGGAGCAGAGCTCCTGGAGCTGTCACAAAGACAATCAAGCCTGTGTGGCCCACAGCTGCCTCCCCATGCCGAGCAGAATCCTGCCACCTCTCCACCACCTCCAGGATGCCATTAGGGGATCTTTTGGCCCAGCAAAGGTCATTTGAAATTCTCCCCAGACCAGCTTTGAAGTGAGGTAGCTGCCATTAGTGCTGTTGGTAAGAATGAATCGTGTGAATGTGAACCCTGGAGGGCTTACCTTTAAAGAAAGCAAAGCTAGCCAGAAGCATCACAGTCTGTGGATCCATGTCCTTGACCAAATTAGTAATTTTCCCATGTGTTTTCCTCTCTATATAATCATTGATCTGCTTTTCAGCTTCCGTGGGATTGTTAAAGTCAGTGGTAAAAGCCTCCAGCTGATACAGAGCTTTGGCATCATCTAAAAACTTTTTTAGAAGTTTCAGCTTCTCTGTTACAAAGATGGCATTCCCCATGTTGAGCTGGACCCCACCCTCAGGATGGCTTAGCATATGGATTAAGTTGTGGAAGCCTTCATGTATCTCTTTCTCCTGAATCTCTGTAAGGTTGAAGGCAAGTCCTTCCAGGATCTGGGTCTGAGTGGCTGATCTAGCCCCTAAGGCCAGCACTGCAAAGGCACTGGAGATGCTTACAGGGGAGAAGAAAATGTTCTTATTAGGTGCCTCCAGAGTAACCTCTTTAAAAAGCTGGAATGCAAAGTCAGCATTATTTGGCACAAGTTTGAGGCAAGCAATCGCTTCACCTCCATGATGCATGTGGTGTTCAGGATCATTTGGATCATGTCCATTGTGGTGACTGGGTGGGAGCTGACTGTTGGCAACAGCATGAAACCCAGCCAGCAGCAAACTTAGGTAGAATGTGTTCTTCATCTTCTTGTGTTAAAATCCTATGGGAAAAAAAGGAGAAGATATTTCTAAAGTAAATTAATTAGTTAGAAATAGTTATTCTGTCATTACCACTCAATAAAAAATCATATCTCTTTCTTTTGTTCTCAGTTTCCATGCTCTCCAATTCTTGCCAGATTTTTTTTTTTTTATTATTTTCCCAGGCCTCCTGGCAAGTCTCTGCCAAGTCTTTCTGCCACCCTCACCCTTAATACCAGTAAAAGCAAAATTCAGCATGGATTAGTTGAAAACACAGCGCTCTCAGCAGGCCAAAGAATGGAGCATATCCCACCAGAAAAGACACCACGGATAATCACTAGAAGACTGCAGTACCACTGTGCTTTTGACACTAATGGTCTAAATAATTTTGAGAAAGCTCATCATACAAGAAGTTTGGATGCTCTGTGAGTAAAGGGAGAAAGAGGAAATTCATGCAAGTGAGTAGCAATTAGTAGCCACATACAAACAACATTTGAGCAAGTAGGCAGGAAGGATAATTTTAAATAAAATTTTGGTCAGATTGATAAGGCACCCTATTTCAAGAAAGAACAAATTAGTGGTGGCTGTTCTTCAGCAGCAAACCGAATATAAACCCCTACCTCTCTAAGGAATAGGTGCCTTTTTTTTTCTTTTTTTTTTTTTT
>VXAY01004929.1:3516972-3614672 GCA_013399855.1 Oxyruncus cristatus | reverse complement strand
TGCCCTCTTGTCCTACTGCTGATTACCTGGGAGAAGAGACCAACCCCCACCTGGCTACAACCTCCTCTCAGGTAGTTGTAGAGAGTCATGAGGTCTCCTCTGAGCCTCCTCGTCTCCAGGCTAAACAACCTCAGCTCCCTCAGCCTCTCCTCATAGGGCTTGTGTTCAAGTCCCTTCCCCAGCCTGGTTGCTCTTCTCTGGACCTGCTCCAGCACCTCAATATCCTTCCTGAACTGAGGGGCCCAGAACTGGACACAGCACTCCAGGTGTGGCCTCACCAGCGCCGAGTACAGGGGCAGAATCACTTCCCTGCTCCTGCTGGCCACACTGTTCCTGATCCAGGCCAGGATGCCATTGGCCTTCTTGGCCACCTGGGCACACTGCTGGCTCATGTTCAGCTTCCTGTCAATCCAAACTCCCAGGTCCCTTTCTGCCTGGCTGCTCTCCAGCCACTCTGTCCCCAGCTTGAGGCTCTGCAGGGGGTTGTTGTAATGTAATGCTTTAAATAAGAACCTGAAACAGCATGTTGTCTTTTCATAGACCAACAAAACCATTTGAGTGGGTTCATTTTCAGTACACCAGAAGCAGTCAATGTCATTAACAAAGAACAAGGCCTCATTTTTATCAGATGCTGTACTGGTCGAAGGGCAATATGTTTATCAGTGTGTTAAACTTGGCCATCATAGCTACGTTTCATTGCAGAGCTGATACCCTGCACTATATAAGTTCTTACAAAGGGACCTTGGAAATAGATCTCATTTCAGAGTAGGAATCTAGGGCAAAGAGTTGCAAAGGATTTGGGGAGATAAGGAGCCAGATTTGCTAAAATTGTGCAAGGAGAGACATATTACAGCAATTGCACCTTTCATCTCCGGCACGATTCAACTTGAAAGACTGTTGTCAGAAAGTGCTACACTTAGAGTCCGTCTTTGTCTATAACATCAGAGGGAGCAAATTATATTTGTAGTTGAATGTCCACTAACAGTTAGACTTATAAGAATAACAAAACATTTTCAAGCTATAATCAAATATTCAAACATTTACACGTTTGTTATAAGTAATTCTAAAAAGCAGGCCTATTTGCAATAACACCTACAGTGCTACTGACAAGTGTAAGAACTATAAGGGTTCTTGGTAACTACATTTTCAATTACTGTACAAAGTAGTTTTAAATTATAGTTTGGTCTCCTCTGATTTTGACACTGAAATGATACTTCTCAATATATCTAGCTATTTGTAAGGCAGCATGGGAGCTCCAGTTCTGAATATTTAAAACCACTATCAGTGAGCCAATGCATTAGTCAGACTTTGAAAAGAAATCAACTCCCAAACAAAAGCATCAAAGCTAAGTTTAATCTATTTCCGCATATCATCCAGCAGGCTGATTCAGAAGTTGTCACTGGTTAAATTATTTACTATGAACTATTTACTCAGCTGCAGTCATTATTTATTAAGAGTAACATGAATTCCAAAAAATGAAACATTTCATTTTAAACATAAGTTGCCACCTGTTCCCTCTCTCATCCCATTCAATATTTATTACAGAATAAAGCAGATAGATGGGTTTTTCTATGTGCAATTCAAAATGCCAAATTTCTATTTATTTGGAATGCAAAGTAGACAGGGTATTTAAGTGCCTTGACCTCAAAATTGTGGCTAGAGGATATAGCATGGGTTTGCTGTAAGGGTTCTGTAGAAAATTGGTTACAGTTTTCTGAAGGCTATTTTTCCTATCCTGATATTTTTGCTCTATGTAGTTATGACATGTTCACATGTTGTGGTTGGTTTATGTACTTTCATGGAATTAATTTCCCTTTATTACAGCTCTGAATTCACAGATAATTAAATACAATCTGAATCTTAATCATCCATCTGTTACTCAGTACTGGCCAATCGCAAACAGTCAAGAATCATGAGTCAGCCTTCACAAAAATCTTGATAATGGTTGGTTTTAAAAGCAAAGGATTATAAGAAACTTGGCAGCTGCAGTTTGTAGAGGCCTTTTTTTTGTTGTTTAAGCCTTGAAGATACAAATGGCCCACTTCATTAGTCCCTTCTTTGAAACGTAAAGGTACTTTTCTAATAAAATTTCCATCATCTAAGCCTTCAGAGTATCATTGGGGATTGTTACTTCATACTTGATACTTAGTATTTCATATGATATTATTGTGGCTTCTAGCTTAGCAAGTGATCAACCAGTGACAAACTGACAACAGAGACCCTTCCAGCGTGAAACAGAAGCTGCAGACTCTCATATGGTCCTAATGATTGAGGGATTTTCCTACAAACCATGCTTGCTAATGATTTATTAAAATGCAAATAGCTAAGAACATGAGCTATAAACCCTTGAGAAATTTCCTGAAGGAGCTAAGCTTGCAGACAGCTCTCCTTTTTAAGACCTTTACTCATATAATCTCTAGAAAAAAACAGTTTGTCCATCAACGTGGCAGTAGAAGCAAAAAGCACTTCAGTTCGAAATCCAAATCTACACTGACTTGTTGAATAGCCTGGAAAGAAACCTCTGCCTCTTTTCTTCTCTTTGTGTGTGTTACAATGACAATACATCTGTGATATTCAGGAATATCTTGCTTAAAGAAGAGCTTTCAATAGACCCAGACAATGACACAAGAGCATGCCAAGGCAGGGAGGACAGTGTTTTCAGCAATTTATTTGTAGTAGACTGGGTGATAACACTTGCTGAGTATATTACCTCTTCCTTCTCACACCATCTTCCCTATCATGCAACTCAGAAAGAAAATGGAGAACACTGGGATTAGCTGAAGCTACCCTAGAATAATTCCACCAGAAAACCTGGAAGTGAGCTGGACTGAGTTTCTGACTGACAGAACTTGCTTCTTTGTGGATATAGCTAATTTATCCATTTTGGGGGCTGATTTTATCTCCATGATTTGGAGAGGCAATTCTGAAGGCAACTTTCTGCCTTTAGAGTCCCATGTAATATTCCAGGAGATGAATATTCATCCCATACTTCTTCCACAAGGGGTACTCCTGATAATATCATTTCAGTCAACATGAAAACTTACATTACTCAAAGACATATGCAGGCATGAAATAGAAAAGCTGCTCACCAGATGGTGCTGCTACCCTCCTAATTGTTTTTGAATAAGGAAATCTGAGAAATTTGTTTCCTGAAAGCTGCACTGGGGGGGCACCAGGTGCCCCAGAAGACACAGAACCACCACTACCACCATCAGTGGTGTCTGCTGAACTAATATCAGCTACTCAGAAACATACAAAAAAAAAATCAGCCAAGCATACAAAAAAAAAAAAAACAACCCCACAAAAGAAAGACCTGACTAGCCACATCTGTGTGCAAGAACATGACCTCAGAATCCTGCTGTAGGACCAGCTACTCAAGCAGCACAACAAATTCACATGTGCTTTCCTGGCTGGCCAGAAAGCTCTCTGCATACCACATTATATGCACCTGGACATGCTCAGGGCCTATTCCAGACTGATCATCTAGACATTTACTTCTCTTGTCATTCAGAGTTTTGATGCCTCTATGCCTGAGGCCCCTAGAAGGCTGCAAACACAAGCCAAGGGCATTGGATTCGTCACAGATTCTAACCACTGTATTTCATTGAAAGTACTTCCTTTTGCAGCAGAAACATGGAAGCCAAGTTTACATTATCCTCTAGAAATGTATGTGACTGTTCGCAGAGCTGTTTCCTGTTTCTTCTATCTTCTGTAAGCCAGTTTAGCGTTGAAGAGCTTATCCAGAGAGTGGCATCACCCACTTCTAGGCCTCCTTTTACCTGGAAACAGGTGAATATGAGCTCTCACTCTGCTACCAGGCCACCATGTGTATTTGATGTTAAACCTGAGTTACTGCACACACTCAGGGATGAAGCATTACTGAGCCCAGAGGATGAAAAAGTAAATAAAAAAATGAGTACAGTGGTTATGGAAGTCAGGTGAGACAGAGGAGATTTTCTTCTCTCTTCAAGAAAAGATCAGACCAAGTTCTCAGTTTCTACTTTCCAGGGTACACCTGACCACAGCCCAGTCTCTGGCTCATTGAACATGTTGACCTCACTGTGATCTTCACTCCCCTGAGCACGTGAAATTCACCATTTTCTCTCCTTCTCTCTCAGTGGTCCTGTAATCTGATGATTAGTGCAATAATGTCTCATCTAAAAGGGAAGCAGATGGTAGATATACCATCCTCTAAGGAAAGCTATTTTTTGTAGACCTTCAATATAAAAATCAGTAGAATTACTTAAAAAGAACCACCAATACATTTAAATTAAAAAAAAAAACAAAACCCTAAGCACCCACCCTCAGGTTTTTAATGGAGCAGAGCCTATTTCTTCTTGCAGGAGGTACATCAGGGAAAGTCCCACTTTTAGGATTACATGGGTCCAGAGGCCACCTTGCTGTCCTGCAAGGCAACTAGATACCCTGCTTTGGCTTTTACGTTCTTACTCCTTCTGTCAGCCACATGACAATGTGTAGGCAACTCATTGCCTCAATTGTGATGCCTATGTCCTTTATATTCAGCTGACCCAATAAGAGCCTCTTTATCTAGGACAGATTTCAATTTAAGATTCAAAGATTTAAAATCAACTGCCTGCAACAAGAGGAGACACTTTTGAAGTCTCTATAGGAAGCAAAAAAATCACTACTTACAGCAGCTTTCAAGGATCCTGCTGTCTTCACCAGGACTATCCTGCAGCTCCCTCTCTTATTTATACTGTTAAATAGCATTATGAAAGCAAAACGTCCTCTAGAAAACATTAACCAGGGCAGACAAGTGTTACTACTTTAGAGATGGTGCAGAGTAAACAGTGAAGACAATTTTTTTGAGGCAGGCACCTGATTTTTGCTGTATATGCATGGCCAAACCTTGCCTTTGCTTAGAACAGTCATAAGAGTCCTCCTACATTTCTACACATCCTCTTGCTTGGAACCCAGATACTACTCACTGTAGCAAATACTTCACATGCATCATTAACTTCTATAAACTGCATGAGTTTATATAGTAGAATTACTGAAGTGAGTAAAATTAAACATATACCTAATACTAGACACGAGCCTAAGGAAAAGACAGAGGGATGAATGCTGCAGCCAGATTTCAAGTTAGTATTTTGCACAGAGATGTTTTGCTTCCTCTACACCAGACTTTTAATTGCTTTTATTTGTCATATTTGTTTAAAATGATACACTATTTCTTAATTATCTACATTGCCATTAATAAGGGCCAATTTCTGAGGACATCTCTAGTCATCTTAAAATTCAAGCTGCAGTACTGATGTTTGTAGCAGCTGAGGGTTCCTGTAGGGGTGGCAGCATGATGGCAGAGATGGGCATTCAGGAGCCCATGGTGCCCAGCCCACCTCAGCCAGATTGGTGTCACCCTTTAGCTCATGCAGCAGTTGATTGAAGGACAAACTGCTGTCTTGTGCTCCACGAGTGTGAGCTGGCACAAGGTGCAGACACTGCCAAAGGACAGGCAAGGAAGTGGCAGGCCAGTACACCAGAGCATGCTCTCACACAGAGCTGGACCCATGTGCTCATGCCACTTGTGTTTCACATGACCCCCTGTAAGGGTGCTCTTGCAGCACCTATGGAGAGGCAACCACAGGGGTTGTGCTGATGTGGATATGGACTGGAAAAACTCACAGGTCAGTGCCCTGGTGAATGCCTTCCGCTGAGTAGGAGCATTCCCTTGGGAGATAGGCAATTCAAGGAGGAAATGTGCTATACTTCGTAGGATCATAGAATCATTTAGGTTGGAAAATACATCTAAGATCATCAAGTCCAACCAATAACCCAGCACCACCAAGTCCACCACTAAACCATGTCCTTAAGTGCCAGATCTACATGTTTGTTAAATACCTGCAGCCTGTTCCAGCACTTGATAATCCTTTCAATGAGGAAATTTTTCCTAATACTCAAACCAAGCCTCTCCTGGTTGCCTCAGCAACTTGAGGCTGTTTCCTCTTGTCTTATCACTTGTTTCTTGGGAGAAGAGGCCAACTCTAACCTCATTACAATCTCCTTCCAGGTAGTTGTAGAGTGATAACTTTCCCCCTGAATCTCCTTATCTCCAGGCTAAACATCCTCAACTCCTTCAGCTGCCCCTTATAAGACTTGTGCTCCAGATTCTTCACCAGCTTTGATGCCCTGCTGTGGACATGCTCCAGCACCTCAATGTCTTTCTTGTAGAAAAAATGTCTTTTCTTTTACTACATTTTCAAGGAAGAGTCTTTCAGAAAGAAAAGCTTTATAATAATGGAATAAATGTTTTGGTAGAATTTTCCTATGGGTTAGGAATAAAGGTAAGCATTTATTTTCCTCTGTTTCCAGCATGTATCACTGCACATTCAAAACTACCAGTAGGTTCAGCATAGAAGGTTCCATGCGTATTTGGCTTTTGAAGCTGCTGCCAATCCTTTCCTTCCCTGCTTCTCCTCTCTTTCTCCTCTTTCACCTGCACAAAGGTAAGCAGAGCAGTTTGGTATGAGTCTTGATCCAGGCTGCTATAAAACCTGTTTAAGTTGTTTACAGGCTGAAAAAGCAGCAGCTGGATTTATGCAGCCTGTTTCCCTGTAAACTAACAAATGGAAACAGCCTCTGAGGTTACGTAGACTTACCTAGAACATATTCAGACTGACGATGAATAATACTTGCACCAAGAGACAAATGAGAACGTAATTAAAGAAAAAAAGTCCAACTGTGAGTAAAGTTACTGAGAAAAGTGAAGAAAAAACCAACTGACTTTTACTCTATTTAAGAGCAATTTGGTCTTGCAATTGAAAGTGCCGTTCACCTGCTGATGTTTCTGTGGGAGTGCAAGAGGGAAAATAAAGTAAATAAAATCTAATCTATATCAATCTCCAGTGTTATATGCAATGTGATACCTGATTTCTTTTTTCTCATATATACAACAGTTTCATCCAATCATGTAAGCCATCCTGAAATTTGCTGAGATGCTGTTTCAATATTTGATATTAGAATATGGTGCATATGAACTTGGAGCTCTCTTTTTATGCAGGCAGTGGGCTTATGTAGGCAGTGCTCTGATATTCTGAGAGACAGGAATCCTTCCCTTTGGTCCTCTTGGTCTGAAACAGTAGGTGTCTTATTACTTTGAACCCCAAGTTACTTTGGAGTTTTTAAAGTATTATTATTATTAAAAGATCTTAATAATACTATTTATTTTTTTAGTAAATTGGCAACATTAGCAAGAACCATCCAGCATGAATTCCTTTGGAAAAAGGCTGGCTGTAGTCCAAATAGAATTAATTATTTAAATTAGAAGAACTCTATACTTACTTCTCTAATACAGAAATATTTTTGTATTTTTAAAATATTTAGCTAATTTCTCTAAAAGCCTTTTTAAAATGCAATGAGTTGTGTCTGCTCTAATGATGCCCTCTGGAGTACAGAGAGCACAGAATCCCTCTTATGATCCCTCTTACTGAGAGTAAACGTCAGAATGGAGCTGATGAAAGTTGTATCTTTCCCTGCACAGCCAGGCCATGTTTAATTTGCGGAGCTCTGTTTCTCACCATGTTTAAGAAGGAAAGGTTAGATGGAATAGTTCAGCAGCAACTTGCTGGAACAAGTGCCAATACAGATCAGGCACAACTGTGTCAAGGGACTGGTCCAGTCCTTCCAAGTGACGATACAGCAGACCTTCACCTTCAAGTTGCTTTTTGCTTTAGTGCTGTGCATTGGCCTTGCCCCTTGCCAGCCCACACAGTAGGTCTGGGCTCACTCCAAGGGGGAGTGTCTTGCTCAGATGTTAATTCCAGCTCCAGTAAGGGAACACACACACAGTATGGTCCCCTGAGACAGTGAGTCCCTTCCCTTTTTTCCAGTCTAGCATCAGTTTCTTTCTGTAATACAGTATAGACCCTCTGGGTCCCGAGGAGACTGTTACTTTCTGTCACTTCCAAAATTTGGCTTGGAGTCTGCTTCTTTCTTTTCTCAGGCTGTGGTTTCACAATTGCTTTAACCTGACCAAAGTACAGGATGCTGCTTCCAGAGATGTCTCATCCTTCTACATCCTTGCCATCTCTTCGAGATGGTTGATGGTCTCGGGGGGCTGAAGCCCAGGACAAATGGGGAGAGGCTAGAGGACCAGGTTTTTTTCAGCCTGGAGAAAAGTAGACAAAGGGAGAGGCTGTACTTGCTGTTCTCACCTACAATAATGGGCTATGTTAGAAGAAGATGGATTCAGAGGTGTGCAGTGATAGTGAGCAAGGCAGGAGATAAAAGCTTCAGCACGATAAATGTAAAAGAGATGTAAGGAAAGTAATGTTCACAGAGAGGTGAAATACAAGGGCACATCACCATGTGAGGCTGTGAAAGTGCCATCTTTGTAGACATCCAAAACCTGGCTGGACATGGCCCTGAGCAACCTGAGCTAGATTCCAGGCTGGTGCTGCTGTGACCAGGTGGTGGGATTGGATAACCTCCAGTGGTGCCTTCCAAAGTAAATTATTCTCCTTTTATAATAAAAATTACTGTGAAACTACGCTCTCAGGAGTCCTTGTCTCCACTTGCACTGCAGGTTTGCATTTCACCCTGCAGAGAGACTCCCCTCTGCTTCTCACCATGTGAGTCCAGAGGCTTTTCCCTGGAACACTCAGCCCCCCAGGAAGGTGTCAATCTCCCTTGTCCTCTGGTGTGCCCCAGCACAGGGCAAGCAGACAGACTCCCTCCTGGCTGCCCAGACACAAGCTCTGCCGGAGCACACAGTTATGCACACTGGGGCCATACAAATCTGCTGGACCATCTGCCATGCTCCCAGCATGCCACAGCCCTGGCACGTGGCACACACCCCTCTGTGATGCTGCCTATGCAGCAACACTGCACAGGACTCGGCTTTTCTCCTCAGAGACTTCAAAAGTTTCCAGCACTGACTAGATCTCAGTAGGATCCATGTAGCTGCCTTTATTTCTCTAGACCTGCCTGTAATTCAGGCCTGCTAATGATACACTTTCTAATAGCCTATATGGTGGTGAGAAGGAAACTGGTGACCCTTGGAACAGGAAACTTGAATGGGCTACTTTAAAATTAGAAGTAAGTTGCTACCAAAGAAACATTTGATACTGCCATTTTCCTTCACATATTTCCATTAAGACTGTATGTTTTAGGATGTTTCCTTAGTGGGGTGTTCAAAAGGTTGAATTTTAAATCCATTTGCTTCCTCAGTGTGCAAGAAGCATCTCCAAAGGGGAAGCTTGTGATAGCTATGGGGAGAGCTGTCTCTGGCGACAAAATCCTTTAGCACAGAAGAACAGAGTCTGGCAAATGTTCAAATGCGTGTTTGGTTTTGCACATATACATTTATTATTATCTGAGTAGACTTATGCTCTTCTTTCTTGATCCATGAATAAACAACATATGTGAGTGGGTCTGAGAATGCATGTTAATAGTTCTTTAGCTTTTATGTGGCCAAATTGCATTCCTCTCTGTGTTAGTTTGTGATTGTTCCCTCTGGAGAACCATAGGGAAGAGGAAGATTCAGTGAACCTGTTGCTTCTATGCTCTAAAATTATGTCATCTGAACATTCTCAGTGTTAGATCTTTATTTTGATAATGGCTGGTTTTTTCACCAAAGAAAAGCCCTAGGTTGCTGCAGGTTTAAAATCTCTGCACACCTCTTGCCCTGAGCTGTGAGACATATGGTCCATAAAAGATTTAAACCCTGGAAGCTGCTCGATGGGGTACCAACTTCTGCACATGCCCTGTGGAAACATTTTCTCCTTAAAAAGCACGTCACCTCTGCCCAGGTGCCTTTAGATCTCTCTGCAATGTCTAGGAAACTGGAGACTGGCCACTTACAGAAAGAGCCAGAAGGCTAAAAACTAGCTCATTATTTAGCTTGATTTTAAACCCCATAAGTCTAGCATCTCCTGTATGTTAGGCTGATTGCTCCAGCATTTACATTGTCTTCTTTTCCATCAGAGTGTCATTTTCTGTCTCATCCACCATCTGTAGCAATTACTATGCACACCTCAGAAACTGGTAGTATGAGATACTGCAGGTGGTAAAGTCTGGGAGTTTTGGATGGGCTGTAACATGCCAGGCACCTCAGCAGGACACATTAACTGCAAACTCCTGCAGTTAGAAAAAGCCAGGATGAAGATGGCTGTACTGTGCTTTTTGGACTGCTGGAGTCCTGCTCTGCTGACATTGATTTGGCATTACATTTCTCCAGAGGCAAAACTGGATCCTCCACAATCCTGTACCCAGCTGCAATATGCTGCCCCCGGGCTCCACTCTGCCTCCCCCTCGTGTTATACCTGGTGTTCTTATACCAGTGGTAATGAAAATGTTGAATCAGCCTACACATAGAGTACACCCCTGAGAAAGCCCAATTTTTTCTGGAGGCTGGATCACTAAAACCTTTGAAAATTGTTTCCAATCTTGCACTAATATTGTAGTGCATTTCTGTACCTCATGTAAGAATATGTCATGTAAGACAATAACATCTTACTGACCCTAAATATAACCTTTCTATTGCTTAGCTAAGCTGTACTTTACTCAGCTATTTACTAATGACAAGCCTTGTTACTCTGCCATTGGAGAGGATTAGGTTGGTCTGATGTGGTTTGTTTTTGACAAAACCATTTTCATTTTGTCATCCTGCTCTTTTTCTTGCTATTTATCATCTTTAGATGCTTCCCTAATATTTCCAATGTTTTTCCAAGAATTGGAGTAGGGCTGAGCAGCTAACTCTACTTTTTTTTTCTCTCTCTTTTTTTTAAGAGTTTTTTTTATCCTTTTCCAATGTTCGGAAAAAAAAAAAATCGTTTGTTTGATTAGTTGGTTTGTTGTTTTGTTTGTTTGTTTTTTAATGTTGACTTATTTTTCACTTCGAAGCACAGTCTTCTCTGACCCTTTGCTGAACCTGAGAGGGATCTGGGATGCTCAGAGCAGCTAAGGGGTATCTGTAACTGGGGTGGAGAGCTGGGGGAAGCTGTAAATGTAAATCCAGTCCAACCCATTATTTTTAAGAACATTGCCCCCTGAACAAAAAAATCATTGACACTTTTCACTGAGCAAGCAGGACTGTTCTTGCACTCTGGGTGCTGGAAAATATCTCCCAACTGTGCTGTGTAAAGACAGTGAGAAAACCGTGCCCCATAGGAAGGCCCAAGCAGACTGTCAGACCTGTCCCACCCATCAGTAACCCCACAGATGGATAACTTAGGCATAGTGGTTCACTATCATCTTTAATTTAAAAAAAGGAAAACAAAATAAATCTCATTCTGGGAGATAGCTGTCTGTCTTTGGTCTAATTCAAGCAACCCATGAGACAGTGTTGTGGATTGTGTAGGCATAGCAGAGCAGGAACTGTCTTGTTGAATTGAGCTGAGGCCTGCAGTGGGAGCCAGTGGTGACATTCACACCCAGCAGAACAGGGAGGTTGCAGTTGCCTCTGGAGGTTATGAAGGTTCTTAGCTAGGAATGATGCATTATTAACCTATTTTTCATCAAAACAAGAAGGAATTGCTTGGGTCTGGGCTGATGAAATGTCTTGTGGCTAGGCAGACCCTTCCTTAAGTATGTATGGGCTGTACACAGAGGTATGTCCTGTCATTGCTCACCTGCTTGGAATAGCACAGTTTCACTTCTGAGCAATTCCCAAAAAACATGGGCTGTTTTGATGAATACTTTGTTCCCATTCATTTTCCTGAACAGGTCCGTTCACTCATGTCAATTGGACAATCTTGGGCTACACAAGCATTTGCCACTGTTCAAAAAAGGAAACCTATAATAAAGAATAAAGCATTTAAGTGAGTATACTGTTTTAAACATCATAGAATACTTTGCATCCACATCAACAAAGTCTTTATTCATGACCTCTAAAATTTGCTGTATTGCTAAGGAGACTGGCTGGTTGCAGTATCTGGGACTTGTACACATTATTAGGGTAACTGAGTGAAGATTTTGGTGCAAGTTATGTTTCACTTCTTTGTGCTTGTGACATGTTTAAACCAGTATTATCTTACACAGACTGTACCATAATCACCCATCTGCTCTGGAAATGCTCTGCAGTGAAAGTTATTACCTCTCTACCCTCAACTTCAAGCTTGAATTATGCTCTGGTGATCTGTTAAACCCACAGAAAAGTATGGAAATACCCATGGGAGAGAACGGGGAGAAAAATAGCAAGGTTAAGTCTGAAAGAAGTGTGAATAGTTTCAGTGAACTTTATTATTGGAAAGATTCGGTATGACCATTTACAGAGAACATAAATAACAATCATAGGATCACAGGATGCCAGGTTAGAAGGGACCTCAAGGATCATCTTGTCCAACCTTTCTTGGCAAGGGCACAGTCTAGACAAATTGGCCCAGCACCCTGTTCAGCTGAATCTTAAATGTGTCCAGTATTGGGGAATCCACCACTTCTCTGGAAAGATTATTCAATATCTGGTTGTTCTCATTGTGAAAAATTTTCCCCTTCTGACTAATCAGAATTTCCCCAGGAAATTCTTGTACCCTTTAACCCTTGTCTTTTCCAAGTGTCTCCTTAATAAAAGGGAGTCTCCATCTTCTTACTTTGCCATTTGAATAATGGACACAGTGATAAGGTGTCCCCAAAGCCTTCTTTTCTCAAGGCTGAATAAACCCAATTCTCTCAACCTTTCCTCATATGGCTGGATTCCCATTCCTTGGATCATCAGCCTATCCACATCTTTTTTGTATACAAAAAAGGGGACCAAAACTGAACACAGTATTCCAGGTGTTGACAAGTGCTGAGTAGAGTGGGAAAACGACATCTTTATTTCTGATTGTGATGCCCTTGTTAATGGAACCCAGTATCCTGTTGTCTCTCTTTGCCGTAGCAGTACGCTGTTCAGTCATACTGAGCTCATTGCCCACCAGGAAACCAGGTCCTTCTCCCCAGAGGTGCTCCCCAGCTTGATAGATTCCAGCCTGGAATTATGTATTTTCTGGATTATTTCACTCCTGGATTGTATTTTCCCAAGTGCAAGTCCTTATAGTTGTGTCATGTGCAAGGTGGCAGTTCAGGTTTTCGCTTGTCAGTCCCCCCAGGAAAGTTGAGACCCTGGTGTCCAACAGTCTGTCAGCATCTCAAAAGGAGAACCTTTACCAACAGATTCACAAGATCGGAGAGTACCTCGACCTCCCTTGTTAGGGGAAACTCAACAGAGCCTGGAAACCTCAGCAGGTCCTGCCAAGGTGCTATCCACTGCCGGCAACTGCAGGGACTCACTTTAACAGTTTATGGAATAACACTTTTTATTAATACAAATTGTGACAGATTAATAAGGTTTGAAGGTTGTTGGTGGTAGCGTCTACTGCAAAGTATGTTTTAAAGCAATCTACTGATGGGCATATTAAGCAAGCACAAGCTCTGATACGAAGCAATCTAATTAATATGCTATGGGGTAAGTGCAAGCAAAAGCTCTAGTCCTAAGAGCAGCATTTAACATGTGTAGAGCATATTTCTCAAGGTGCCCCTCTGGGGGGGGAAAGAAAATGGACTCAGCTTGTCAACTGATCCCAGCAGTTTCAGTGGAAGTCTTCTCCCCCTTTCTGCTTATCCCCATCTTACATTTATACTATTTTCTCTTTATGTTTGGGAGGAGTTTGAGTGGCTCTAGTCATAAATACTTTTTATTTCTGATTGGTGTACCTAATGGGAGGGGGATGATGGTCGTGTTTTGGAACCTGAGGAGGGGATTCAACATGGTCATTGGCTTCAGCAGCAGAACATCTTGATTCTCCCTTATCGAACAGGTACTCTATGGTCTCAGTACCACAGTGTTCTCACATTCTGCTGGGATTAGAATGGAGGGTTGCCAAGTAGTCTCCACTTCGTTCCACACTCTGTTCTGTTTCTCTGAGCAGATGTTTATTGTTGTACTGGGGAGCATGTCAACCTCAGTCCATCCAGGGAGTTGCAGCTTCTTTTAACCTTAAAATTATGAACTCCCTCTACATTTAACTCTGTCTGTCATAGCACAACCTGTCCTTGTTGAACTTCATAAAGTTTCTGTTAGCCCACTCTTTCAGCCTATCCAGATCGTCCTGCAGGAAGGTTCTCCCCTCTAAAATGTCCAACTGCCCCACTCGGTTTGGTATCATCAGCAAACCTCACCAGGCTATACTTGACCCATCATCCAGATCACCTATGAAGATATTAGCAGTGCTGGGCCCAAATTGAATCACCAAGGGATCCACTTGTGACAGACAAACTGCTAGTTCACAAAGGAGCTACTTACCCAACATGACTGATCAATTAACAATATGACTGATGAATTAACAATGATTGATGACTGATTATTAGTATCTATTCCATTTCCCCACAGTGCATAAGACCCCAGTACAAGGGGTAAGTAAAAACCAGAAACCTCTCTGAGAAACAAGTGAACTAGATGAGCTATAGTATTCAACAACAGGAAACAGATTTCCAAAACTGATTTTGCTAGACAATTTCATCTTATTTATTGTTTCATCTTTTTTCTTTAGTAATCACAGAATAATATAGATCTATTTTACATCCAGGTAGCAAACCTGATAGTGCTGAGGACCCACGGTCTCCACTGGACCTGTTTCAGAGCAGTTTCCCTTTGGGGAATGATCTTCTTTATAATATTTAAATATTTAAATAATATTTTGTCATTACGTTTGTGTTCTTCCTTCTGATCAGAAGTAGTGACTTGAACATTTGTAGTTATTTGTAGCACATGTTAAATTCTGTATACAAATATTCCTACAGTATATAACAATATAGTTCTAACTCTATCAGATGCATGCAACGTAGCTTTAAAATCTCTGTGTTGACTGTGTATTATGAATTGTTTTGGGAAGAGCAGGGTAGTAATCCTCTGCTGGGTCTCTTTGTGAAAGTATCTGACAGTGAAATGACCTTGCATTCTTCAATAAATTTTCAATCAAAAACCTCACCAATTTTAAACCAATATAATTATGTCTTTGCCAGTTACTTAAAACACTTTTTGCATTAAATTGTTTCTAAATAGATGATCAGCCACTGGAACTCCAGATAGTCTTCCTTGGAAAAAATTTTCCTGCTTCAAGCATATTTAGGCAAATGCAAAAACTTTTGGAACTGAGACTACAGGTAGCATTAGAAATATCATGCTAGTCTTTTACAAAGCTTTTAGGTGAATTACTGGTATTTTTAGCATCAATAGAGTTCAGAAGCCCATATCCACCATATTTACACTTGTGTACTTGAAAATTAATATCTTTTAGAAGTACCTTTATCACTATTCTCGCTGCAAATGACAGAACAAAATTGGCCAAGGGATCAGAATTTCTCTATGCTTTCTTACAAATGCACTCTAGATCCACAGTTCTCAGAGACTGCACTCAAGTGTTCATAAACACTCGTCAGTATTCACCACGTTGCAGCTAAACACTGCAAGCTGCATCTCTACAAAAAGCTGCAGCCTGATGTCTCTGGAGTGTATTTCACACCACACTTTGTGGTTTATAGAGCTCTCAGCACTCTTATGGCTTTACATAAGTGCTGGGTTAGGAGTAACAAGCTCATTGAAGATGGTTCTTTCCTCCCAGGTGTTCCAGAGCTGCAGTCCTTGCTCATGGCACTTGCAGCTGAGTGGGGACAGCATCACACAGTGCCCCCAGGACCTCTCTGGCATCACAGAGGTGACTGGGCATGGGCCTGGGAGAGCTGGATGGCATCACTGAGTGAGATGTGGCAGGACTGCATACACTATTCTTGCATTGTGCTTCCTACAACAAGTAAGATGTTGTTGACAAGAATTATCACTTCGTCTATGGGATCAAAACCTTTGGCTTCGTAAGTGATTTTCTCAAATGCTTTCTGCTCTTTGTAGCTGCTGAGTTTTGGTGGAGTGCCAAAGGTGACTAGAGAAAGCATCAGTTTCGTAAACATTTTTCACATCTCTGCTAGCTGCAGTCACTTGTCTGTGAACTTGACGTTTCCCACATTTAATTTTATGAGAATATTTTATGAATAACTTAGCATCTTAATGAGACGAGATGAACTTTTGCTTATCTCCTTTTCCTGAACTCTCTGGCAAATTAAAGAAAAACCCTTTTTGTGTTCAGGTCAGCCTGGAAAATCTCTTACCGAACATTAACTCTGCAAAATCAGTGAAAGTACTGATTGAAAAGAAGAAAATATTTCAGAAAATACCATGGTTTGACTTAAAAAGTGTACATTGTCAGGCTGGTCTCTGTCTTTGTGATGATCAGCCACACCCAAGCTACTGAACAGAAAAGATGGCAGCTGTTTAGGATCCTGTGATGCCAAATAGCCTCACAGACACCGGAGTTTTTGGGCTCCCACTTTCCTGTGGGTCAGGGAGGCCAAGATGGGGAGTAGGTTTGCTACCAGCATGATGTTACTTCCACAATATCACAGAATATTTCAGTTTGGAATGAGCCTTTAAAAGACATCTAGTCCAACCCCCCTACAACAAGCAGGGACATCTTCAACTGTATCAGGTTGCTCAGAGCCCCATTCAGACACATGAATATTTCCAGGGATGGGACATCTACCAACCCTCTGGGCAACCTGTTGCAGTTTCACTACCCTCATTGTAATGAGTTTCTTCCTCATATCTAGCCTAAATTTACCCTCTTTTATTTTAAAACCATTACCCCTTGTCCTATTGCAACGTGCCAAAAAGTTTGCTCTCATCTTTGTTATAAGCCCCCTTCAAATACAGAAGGGTTTCAGTAAGGTCTCCCTGGAGCCTTCTCTTATCCAGGTTGAACCAACCTCAACTCCCTAAGCCTGTCTTCACAGGAGAGTTGCTCCACCCCTCTGATCATCTTCATCTCCTCTGAAATTACTCCAACAGGTCCATGTCTTTCCTGTGCTGAGGATTCCAGAGCTGAATGCAGCACTCCAGGTGGGGTCTCATCAATGCAGAGTAGAGGGACAGAATCTCCTTCCTCAGCCTGCTGGCCTTGCGGCTTTTGCTGCAGCCCAGGATATGATTTGCTTTCTGCAAGTGCACATTGTCAGGGCATGTCCAGCTTTTTATCTACCAGTACCCCTAAGTTCTTTTCTGAAGAGCTGATCTTGATCCCTTTTTCTTCCTGCAGTACTGATACCGGGGCTTTCCTGTATTTGTTCTGGTCCTGTTGTGGGTAAGAAGGATTTCACCTCCCTCTATTAAAGGTTTTTGCTTTTGGTTGGTTGCCTTCCTATAGGCTTGGGGGAAAATGCTTCTTACATTTCTCTTCATCTCTTCCTGTCATCTGTATATTCCTCTGCCTTGTTATCAACTGCTTGTGCAACCCATGACTTTTGTCTTTCCAGCACGACTCTTAATTTTTGACTCTAAGTTGTATAGATGAGAAAAGCTCAACTCTGTGGCCTCAGTTTCACTTCCAGCCACAGATATTCATATACTTGAGACAAGCAATATCCAGCATTTTTTTCAACATAAAAATAAGGTGCCTTCCCAAAAGCAAATTTAAAGATATCTGCACAGGGGGTCTTGAGACACATTTGCCAGGGCCACATCAACTTCTGTATTTCCTAATACGTAAACAGACAGTTGTGCAAATCCAGCATTGATTTAGCCCAGTTTTTAGCTGATATTGATTATACTTTGTTTGCTACTATTTACATGATGGTGATCATGGACATACAGCAAACAGACAGAACTGATCTTTACCATCACCATGAGTAACCTGGGCATATGCAGATATATACAACATAATCTGGCCAAATAACGCACTGATATTAGCAGACAAGAGTTACCCTGTGTCTTGGGGTGAAGAGGAATGACCTGAAATACCTCTTATTCAGTAAAAGTGCATTTTAATGCGAAGTTTCATTGTTAGTCTTGTTTTGCTTATAACAAGAAGACTTGTGTGGTTTTATTTCAACTTTAAACTTTCTACCTTCTTTATGATTTCTCAGAAACTCACCCAGCTTTTGGGAGACAGAGGCCATGGAGGTGATAGGAGATGACAAGCTAAAAGGAAAAACTGCGTTTTTTGGACCTCTGAAGGTTTCAGTTTGTGGAAGATCTGGTACTCAGTAGCTGTTTCTAAATCTGGCCATTTGTTGGAGATACATTCTTGCTCTAGTCAATTATTTCCAGTGTACACAGAGAAGGTCAGAGAAGTGGATCTCTTTGGGTCTGTCCTGTCCTTCATACTTCTTCAGCTGTTAAACAATGTTATAAACCCAGATTGTATTAAAAACATTAACCAGACCAGGGACAGATAATCATTCCCGAGGAACAGCCAATAATGTAGATATTGCCTGTGTTTCTTTTGTCACAAATACTGAGGAGTTTCTACTTGGGGAAGGTCAGCTGCATGGCAAAGAGCCTCTGACAGGGTGAAATATTCCTGTCAAAACTCATCTTCATTCAAACATGTTTTGTCAGGTTGCCCAGAGCAACTTCTGAAGCTTTTGCTGAATCTGCTGAATAGTTTCTCCCCAAATACTTTTTAGATGAAAAAACTAAAGCATTTAATTTTGACGTTTTCTGAACTGGAACAGTATTTTAAAAGCTTCTTTAAAATGCTGTCTGACTTTTACAGTACCTCCTCCAGCTCACTTGTGCACTGCTTTTCAATTAGGGTCAAACAAAACATGCTGATCACTCGGTGAAACTTTCAGCTCATTTACTGAGAAAATGAACAGTGGTTTTCTGACAATGTTTTTCATCCAAAGGACAAATTGAAACTGGTTGTTAGAATGGTTCTGACATGGTGTTTCATTCACTCAGGAGCAGACTGGGGATGAGACCAGTGGAAATTAGGGAAGGATGTGGAGGACTATGTACAGGCACCAACCTGCCTCCAAGGGGAAAGGCTCCCATCCCATGCACACTCACTTCAGCAGCAGCTGAGTCCTGCTTCTGGTGACTGAAACTCCTGAATGCCATGAAATTACAAGGAATAGATGACATAACTGGTGCATGGAAAATTCTAGTAATCAATCGCTGTGAAATATTAATAATAGTGTTGCTCTTAAAAAATCTGTTAAAGTTTTCGAGGTTTTTTCCTACTTTGTTTGGGTGTGTTTAGGGAGAACAATACTGCTGGTTGTGAGACAGCAGGTGGTCCCAGGTCTGAGGTGGAAATCAGTCACCTCAATCAGTCAGCGGACACCCTGTGTCTTTTGGACTCAGGTAGTTTAAGCAGAGGAGAGTAATTCAGCAGTGTGAAATTTGCAGTTATTTTTTCAATAAATTGAATTCACATTTGGAAAAAAACAGTTCAGGAAGAAGGCTGTGTTTCTGATTAGGATCAAGAAGGAAAATTTCAAGTGAAATAGAAGTGGAAGAAAACCAACAAGAAACCAGAGATAGCCCATAAGATGATGAACTGCAATGTGGAATCTGCAGGTGTCTAAAGCACATCATTTATACCTCTTTTGCCCTTAGACACACAACAAACACTTTCTTACTGTTTCCAACTCATCCCTGGTAAGGACCAGCTGGTAGGATTCCTGCAGTTGGTGGGTTGTGAGTAAAGAGAAAGGCAAGGACCAGTGGAACTGTAGTTCATGCAGTGTTGCCTTGCCCTGGTAGTAGGAACTTTATTGGACCCCTTGTTCCTTCTTATCTTGCAACCCAATAGCCAAAGAAAATGAAAAGTGGCCGGGCTCTTACCATGATCAATACAGAGAGCAGCGTGGATGTCTATTGACGATGCTATTTAGCCATTGTATTTTTTCCTGTGCATAAAGCAAACCAGGAGGAGCAAAGATGTAGTTACAGACATTAGCATATTTAGATCATGTCAGTGGATGGACACCTGCAATGGCTGCTATGCACCCCTACTCCCTGTGCTTCTCTGACAGTCAGCCCACAGAGCAGTAGGGAGGAAGATGAGGGAAAGTGATGAGCAGTGATTGGTGGGTCTTTTCCACTGAAAGAAAATGGACAAATCCAATTTTAGTAGCACAAACAATGCAGGGAAAGGCTGAGCACAGTATGTATTTTTCTTTTTTCTTTTTTCCTTTTTCCCCTCCCCCCCTCCTCTTAAAACAAGGGTGGTGGTCCACAAGGGTTTCAGAATCAAAAGAACTAAGCTGATGTTCAGAATGGCACTGGGCAGAGATGTTCCTCATTGCCTCTGAAATGCTGTTAACTGAAATGATTAATAACAAGCATTTGGAATAAGGAAATCAACAATCCCTTCCAATCCCTCTATAGCTTCTTAGGTCCCTGGTCCTCAGGATTTCCCCAGAAAGCCTTCTGGAAACTTGCACTGGAATTTATTGGGAGGATCTAATTTTCTGGTTCTGAATAAGGCAAAAACTTGTTTCCTTGATGAGTTTCATAATTCTTGAACTCATTTCCAGTCTTCCCAGGATGCTCACACTGCACTAGTTTGGGATCACAGGGCTGTCTGTTACGAAATGCTCTTCCCCCTGTAGGTGCCGTTTGCTCATATAGACTCTATTCCCTACCAGAAGCTCAAGATGTAAGAAATAATTGTTAACTGTGACATCCTAGTACTGTTTACAAGAATTAAGGATACTACAAAGTCAACTTTTTCACCTTGAACTCTGTTAGGAATTTCCATGTGTTTGTTCCAGCATGTTGTGACACCAGTGAGGGCTCCCTCTGTTCTTTTTTATTTTCTCTCTGTTCTTTAATATTTGCAGATCAGCTATCCAGATCTCCCATGTTTTGACCAGTCAGCACATCATTGCACATTGGGAATAGAAGTGCCTTTAGGAAAAGGTGATCATGGAGTGAAGGACTCTGGGTCCAAATGCAGGTAATTATTATTGCAGTAGAAGTGTTGCGTGGAGTTACAAAAAGTGGGAAGCTACTTACAGATGATTAGTGAGCAACAGTAAAAGAAGCAGCTACCAGCAGTGCCCCATGCAACAGTCCTAGAATCTCTTGAGACTTTTGTCTTGGCAGTGTCCTGTATGTTCCATGAGTTTATATACAGCCAGGTATGCCATATGCTCTCAGTTCTTCTCAGCTAGGGGTCCCAAATTCAGGTGTTACAAAGATGAAAGAAATTGAGAGTGGAAAGAGAATGTTTACATGTAACATTCTTCCAGAAAAGTGTAGTTATTGCAAAGTAGGTTTTCTTTTTATTCCTGAAGAGAATAGGGCTGTAGTATGGATACTTCTGAGTTAGACATAAGAAGGGAGTTGGGAGGTATGGTCAGAAGGAAGACTGATTTAGCTCGTGGGTCTGAACACAATAACCAAGTGCTGAGAACAACAGTGTGTGCATCTGTGTTTGTGTTTAAGCACATAGGCAGTGGGTAAAAGCAGTGGGTGGCAGAAGTCCTTAGCTACAGCAGAAATCTTAGAGAGGTCCCAGGGAATGAAACTCTTCCTTATCTGAGGCTGCCTCTGCAATGGCAGATGCCCTGGGAAGGGTTACATGCTCTCAGATGTGGCAAAGCATCTCTATCCCTTAAGTATTTCTATCTCAATTCTCTTTCACAATTCTGCTATTTTAATTTATTCTCTAGGTAATCAGAGATTTGATTTCAGGCTTGGAAGTTTTTGTGAAGTTTCCAAAAAAAAAGTATTAGCATCATGCATCATCTAGAAACCCTTCAGAAGCTTGTGAAGAAGTGGTGCTTGGTCATCTGCTGCTGTCACGTTCATTCAGCAGCTGGAGGAAACGCTGAAAACCTCATGGATTTCTTGCTTCTCCAACCTTTGTGTAGCTGATTCTGTGTGGCCATTTTGGTCCCAGGAAAGCATTGAAAAGACCATGGAGATGCTCAAAGAAAGGAAGCAAATTACCTTGTCACCTACTTCTGCTGACTCCTGATTTTAGAATGCAATGCAAAGCTAGTGTTCCTGGAGGCTGCTTGGGATCAGCCAGGTTTTACATCAGCCCCACCCTCATTTGGGAAATGTTGCTCTTTCTGTTCGCTGTGGTGGTCATATAGAGGCTGATATGGGACTGCAATTTGGGATGTAGTCAGCAGCACACTCTGAAAAAGGACTGTGCTCACTGTCTGCTGTGACCGTTCTCTTACTTGGATAGTGTAAGTGACATTGGCTATGAGAATCTGCCTGTGTATTTTCCAAATGGTCAAATCATAGAATCACAGAATCAACTAGGTTTGAAAAAGACCTCTGAGGTCATTGAATCCAACCTATGATCAAACACCACCTTGTCAACTAGACTAAGTGCCATGTCTAGTCTTTTCTCACACCTCTAGGGAAGGTGACTTACCCACCTCGCTGGACAGCCTATTCCAACACCCAATCACTCCAGTCCTGCTGTTGCTTGATGTCACCATCCTCAGCGTGCTTTCATCACCACTTCTTTTTTATCTTCTTACTGGTCTATTTATCCTGTCCTCCTTCTTCTCCCCAACCCCCTCCTGTCCCTTTCCACCTCTCAGTTGCCTTCACAGGAAAGGCCCTGATCATCATTCTCCAGATCGGCACCAATCCTTTCGTGCACCTCAGGTCCCTGCCCTCTGACCGCAACAATGACCAGATGCAGGATGTCCATTTATAGAAAGCTGTAGATTTGCTTTTGTGTTTCCTAATGCTCTCTGCAGGTTTTCTGCTATGAGACTCCTTGGATCTATTCTATGCTACAAGGCCTCTGTTCTGACAGGCTCTATGTGTTGAAGTATGTGGGAGTGGTCATCTGTGTACCAAAGAAATAGGTACCCTAGTTGCCTACTAACAGTGAGAACTAGTCTTTCCCAAAAATCCTTCATCTTTCTATAATTTGTGTTTAGTGATCCATGTTTGCCCTACTGCTCTTTCTTTAAAAATTTCACTCAAAAATCACCTTCATGGTAGTGAGAACCTCCTCTGCCTTCTTAGGGGGCTTGAAGAACTTCTTTGTATGGGATAGATTGTCATTGCCATAGTGAGCTACATCAGCTGGGAATGAATTAATTAAAGTATTGAATGGGTTAATCTATGACACAGATAGCTAATGTGAGTTTAATGTCCCTGGCTACTAAAATTTACTGGTATTCACTGCACTTTCAGAAGGAGTGCACCACATTTATCTGACCTTTAGTGGTTTTTGCACTGTTTTTATATTGTTTGAACAGGCTCACACAGTGAGCACACTGTTATACATTAAACAGAGCAAACAAAGTTAGTACAGTAGCTGTAGAGCAAGCAGTGACAACATTGCTTTTCTGGGCACAGATGAATGCCAGCACGAGAGAGCAAAAATAACACAAACTTAGTGGGTCTGGGTCCCAGTGGCTCCACTGTTTCTTGCTGTCTCCTGAGGCTGATGACAGAAATGAAGGGTGGTGGGATTTTCACACAGTTTTTCTTGCAAAAGGCTGGCAGGATGTAGCAAATACTCTCCTTCCCCTGCTTCTCTGACTCAAAATCTTCAGAGGAAAGCCAATAGCAGCATGGCTCTAAATTCAGAAATATCAAGTAAAGCTGTTTTCTTCATAAATCCCAACAAGTTATAATGCTAGTTGCATGGGACAGATGCAATATTTCTTCTTGAGACATCTTTTCTAAATTGCATTTCATGCTTGAAAAATCCACTTTGAAGCTAAGTGTCTCTTTTATTCTCTTCCCCATGTCTGGTTACTAGAACGAGATGATATTTCAGTCAGTTAAATTTGAAAATCTAATACTAAGAAATATTAAGATTAATTAATATAATAATTACAAAGTTGAAGCCAACTATATTTCATGTGGTACTTCGAATAAACTTAATGACAGACACTAAGCTGATCACAAACAGCAAATCATGCTGACTTTAGTTTATTTAATATTTGAATGTTGAACAAATTTTCCTAGTTTATGGCTCTAAAATTAATTCAACCTTTAGACCAAAGTTTTCAATGTGGTGTCATGATGAGGTGCTCTTTGGTTAAGGCTAAATCGGAAACCTTTAAGTGGTATATTGATAAATGAGATGTTTAGTAGCCTGAGTATCGCTAGAGTTGCTTAGTCTGGCTATGCCCACCTAAAAACATCCCTAGAGTTTTGATCCCTATATCTCATAAGGCTCAGCATGATGAAGAATTCAAGGAAACAGCCCAGAGTTCACAGAGAGCAAGGTTTGGTAAAAACCTTGTGCACCTATGGGCAAGGTTTGGTAAAAACTCTTGAAGTCCAGCTCGGGAAGACCAGTGTAGAGGAGCAGGCATGGTAACTGTTAGCCAGGATGGTACTTGTTGGTTAAGAACACAGGGCATTGAAAAGAGCTTTATATTAGATACTGAGAAGAACGGAGAGTGGTTAATTAGAGTGATCTCAGCATGTGACTGGGAAACCTGGGTGTCCATGTGCATGAATAATTGGGAGTTGAGCTGCCTTTAAAATGTGCCCTAAATCGTGCTTGGGTTAGTGTCTGCCTGCACACAGCCTTTGTGGTTTCCAAGTCTGACCACTATGTTAATACACCAACTGCTTTGATAACCTTTGTGTGGCTGTGTCAACCCAATTGGAGCCTGAGCTGGCATTAGCACTTGGAGCAGCAGCCAGGCTGTTGTGTAAATGAATAAATCAACAGAATGCAAGGGGCACATATTTCTTTTCTCTGAGCTTCAGGAATAATTGTTTCCTCGTTCAGACCCAAGACTTTGACCCTTTGAAGATTTCACTGGCTTTTCTTTGTTATTACTGCACTGGTAACGCCTTCTCTTTTGTCTCCAAGCTCTTTGCAAACTCTGGCCTTTTCTATCATCTCCTATTTGGTATGAAGAAATCTGCTCCCATTTTTTATGATAATTTCCACTTATACTACCTGACAAATACTTTATTTTTCACTCCCTATTCACTGACTCACAAACTTATTTTAAGATAATCTCTCTAATTACTCCTTAAAGTCTCTCTTGAGCATAAAACACCCAAACACTACTATTTCACAATTAAACTACTCCTTATAGTGTTGAAGGAGCTAAGTAGGAGGACTTATAGTTTTCCATACTGAGGTATCAATCAGCAGGCTCTGCTCCTGTAAGAAGAGAGGGAAATGGTCTTATTTCAGTAGGGGTGTGATGACCACATGACCATGACATGGGGTATAATGACCACTGATTCCACATGACCACTCGGGGGGGAAATGCTAAAAGAATGATTCACTCTGCTCCTTCCCACCAGTTGTGCAAGACGCTGAAGGTATCACCTTTGAGGGAATTGTAAACCCTGGCATCACAGCCCACAAGCAGAAATATCCTGGGAAGAAAAGGCTTCCATTCTGTGTATGTCATCAGCTTCAAGTAAAACCAAGGAAGGAGCACTTCCCCCTTTCAGAGCAGACCTTTAGAGGCAAAAGGGCTTTTTCCCAGGAGAATGAGAAATGTGTTGCCATGTAGTATTGTCTGAAAAGCAAGAGACCAGACTACACTTGTATTGTCAAGGCATTTGTTTCTGTCCTCTTCTAGCCTCAAGTGTATGTAAACATAGCAACCAATAAAAATTTGTACTCCAGCAAATTTTTTTTTTTGCTTTTTATAGCATGTCATTCCAATGGACCTTCTATTCCTCCTTCATTTTCATTTCTGTAAAATAAACAAGAGATTTAGTATGTCTATGGGATTTCACCACCCACGCAGCAGTCACTTAGTGCTTGTGAAGCTGACTGTAGTATTTACTTATTTTGGTCCTCATTTGGGCTTTAACTGATATTTTGGCATGATCCTGGGTCATTTTATAATGAAATTCTTTGTTCACAAGGCTTTTGAGAAACAGAGGAAAATGAAGCTAAAAGAAGCAAAAGAGGAATCATTAGGAAATATTCAATGAATCTCTGTTTAGCTAGGTTTATTTTGACTGTTTTTGTTTTTTTTTTCATTGACCACAGAAATCTTATTTCTGCAATGGTGTATTCACCCTATAACCAGATGGCTCAATTCACTAAGCAGTACTCATAATTACTGGTACTTTGAAAGTTTTACTAGCTAATAGTATTTCTGGTGAAAGGCATGGAAAGTGATTTTCTTTAAGTCTGCAGTTTTAGGAATTCTAGTATTATAAATTGTTTTTCTAAGTTGTTTCTGTTATTTTGCTAAGACCCTTGCATATGTTTCAGATCAGTTCCAGATCAAACTGTCTCATTTTTGGAGATACAAAGAAATTAATAAACGCTCCATTTCCTTGGTGAAACTGAGAATTCTTGCCCTGAACCCTGACAACATGTGGTTCAATGGTTGAGTCAGAGAGCTGGCTCATGTTTAGCTTATATCTAATTCACTTTCCTTCTGTAATAACACAGGGACTGCAAGAGATAGGAAGTGGAAAAGTGACAGGCATTCGGAGTTTTTATTTAAGATAGCCAGTTGTTTGTTTGTTTTAGTTTGGAATTGTTGATATCATGCAACTAATTTAAATGTTATGAGAGGACTTTCACACAACTTACTTTCCATTTACAATACTCCCAGACTATGAAAAATCCTCTACACCAAACAGCTTGCAAGATGGAAAATTAAATTGTTCAAAATTGATCCTGTCGGGGAGAAGGAATCCCGATACTGCTTTCTCACTTTCACATCCATATGCACATGTGGGCCTCAGCAGGGTTGTAGGTGGGGGAGCAGGAACACCGGGAAATCTGCATCTCAAGCTTAACCTACTGCCATCTGCTGTTTTGGGGAAGGACCTGATTCTTCCATCTGAACTGCTTCATCAGGGTCAGCTTGACCACTTTCTGGACTTTCACAACACTTTTACAACAGTTCAGCTATAGGTCTTAAGGTGAATGTCCAGGATTGCAGACTGTCTCTCACAGAAGAGAATAGATAGTGCTCAGTTTTGGGCACTTTGTTCTTGAATGAGAGTTGAGCAAAGGGCAATGTAAATGCACTGTATGTGACTGAATGTCACAGAGCCTGCAGAGATTTGGAAAGAATGGCTGTATTCCTATATCAGACAGAAGCTGAGGATTTCTATTTCCTTTTTCCATGACGTATTTAAATGCTACCTGCAGTACAGGCAATCACTACATATCTATAGCTCCCATTGACTTCCACACAGCACGTAGGCATGCAAAATTTTAATGTAAATGTGATGTACTTGTCTAAAGACTCACAGATTTACGAATGAAGACTATCAAGTTCCATGGAAAACATTAACAGAGCTAGAAGGAGTTACAGTTTTAAAAGACTGAAAACCTAATGTACCCCTTTGACACAAGCTGCCCCAGCACTGCCTGTACTGGCACATCTTCAAAGAAGTATAGCTGGCAAGAAAAGCCACTTGACTGTGCATATAATAGCTATTGGCTAAGCCAGCAGTTTTCCCATGGGCTCATGAGAAATTCTTTGCTTGAATTCTCAACCATCAAGGAGCTCCAGGTGTTATTGGAAATAAGACATGCCAAGTGGGGTAACAGTACCTGGTTCTCCAAGCAAGGAAGTCAAGTGCACTGGTCTTTTCCACAGCCTTATGGAATTCTTTTAATGCACATGGACCTGAGATCCCCAGATGCATTTCCTTCCTTGCAAAGCAGTTGTAAAGGAGATACCTTAGCAAACTGGGAGGTACTGCTACCCTACAGAAGAGAGGGACTTGAGAGACCCAGAACAGAAAAAGACTTCAAGATAACAAGCTGTTGTAATACACTTTTAATACATAATTTTATGTTAGCCAAGGGCAAATCATGGTGGGTTTTTTTCAGACTCTTTCTAATTTGGAGTTATTTATAGTTATTATTTCAATAGGTTCATTTCAGATAAACCAAGAGAGTTCACAGTAACTTTGAAGTGCAATATGTTGCTTTTCAAATATGACAGCTTCTAAAAAACCATAAAATTGCTGGATGTCAGGTCAGACTGTTTGGAAATACAAAACATAAGCACTGCTCAGATAATCTCCATCCCCACTTACGGCTGACTGTAGGCAGTGCTGGATCAGGCTTCCTCTGACTTTAGCAACAGCATTGCTGCCTCTGAGCACTTCATAAATGCCTTCTCAGCTAGGGCCTTGACACTAAAAGTAGCAGAGAAAGATGATTAATGAAGGCATAGAGAGACTTGGCTGTCAAAATCTATGCAAAATGGAGGCAAAAGCTTGTAAAATTAATGCAGTCTAGTTTTAATCATCAGTGTGCTTACAGATGCTGTATGACCAATATTCCAGTACAGTAAGGTTAAATGCTACTGTTTCAGTTAACAAAGGAAATCATCAAGGATCAAAGTCCCTATCCTTGAGATTTTACCTAGTTACCTGCTGGTACTATGATGGTAGAGGATGAGGCAAGGCTAGTTATCCCCTGATAACACAGGGGCACAACACACGAGCGGTCCACTCCTTGTGCTGGCTCCAAGTTTTCTATCCCTTGGGTCAGTATATCTTAAGTGTGAGGGGCATTAGGATGTTGGAATGTGGCCAAGGGTTCCTTCTCTTCTTCAGAGAGATTTTACTCTCCCACCCCTCTTCTTTCCATGTTGCTCCAGAAAACATGAAGGCTCATCAGGCTGCTGGTGTTATCTTGGCCCAGGGTGATTTGTTTTCCTCTTGGTAGAATTTCAGTTTCAGCCAGAGCTGATTCAGGGTATCTACAGCTGGGCCACAGTGTTGCCTTTGGTTTTATGGCAGACCTTCCAAACATCTGTAAGTTTTCACTTTTTCTGTTAAATCATCATGTTCTTGCTATACTCCCCCTAGCTCCACCATGGAGCTAAAATTACTGAGCAAATCAGCTCAACACTCCTGTTCTCCTCCAACTCTTTAAGCCCTTTCCAAAACCCATATAAATCTCCAACAAAGTCTTTGAACTTAACTGCTTATTTGAGAAATCACTTCTCTGCCTTTTAAAACTTTTTTTTGAGTGGTTGTTCTTATTTGCAGTTGCAGGGAAGTTACAAAAGCATAGCTGGGAGCAATCTCAGCTGAAACAATTTTTCCACCCTCAAAGAACTGCTTTTAGGCACCAAGCAAAACTTGTGCTCTTTTCCATAAGAAAATCTCACAGTTCTGATAAGAAGATAATTAAGAATTTTTACAAAAGTTTCTCTTTCAGATGTTTACTACTAAACAATAAAACTGGAGTTGTTCCTGGGTTTCATTTTCCAGAATTGGGCAGAGCAGGAGGGAAGAAATGAGGCAATATGACCAGTTTCCTATTTACTTTTATTCTTGCCTTCCCTCTAACATGTCCCAAGTAGCACACAGTTAACTGCTCCCCTAAACCTCACCACTCCCAAACCAGGGGAGCACTGACTGGGCAAGCTGTATTAGTAGCTGTGGATGAAAAGACTTGTAGCTTGGCAGCCCAGTGCTGTGCAACACCGAAATCCTTGGCTTTGCTCCAACGGCAGACGTTTGCCCCTTCAAGCAGTGCTGAAACAATTGATTTTATTTTCCTGAGAGACAAAATGAGCTAGTCAGGTATATGTGACTCAGATTTTCCATAGAGCATTGCTGGGTTTCTGTCTTTAAACTCTGGAGACAAGGGGTTGATTATAGAGAAAATATTTTTCATTAAGCAAGTCTTTAAGTCTGTGTGAATAGGTTGGCTAGAGGTTGGGGTTTTTTTGCCCGTAGGACTGGGAAAAGGTCTGTGCTTGCTCACATGAAAGGCTCTATTATCTTTCACTGCAAATACGCACACTCTGGTTTTCTCTCCGCTGTATGACCTGTCAGGGCTCTCCCAAACCAAACCACAATGGGAGAAGGATTTAGCAGCTCTGACCCAGCCTACCCAGAAGCCAAAGCCCTTCAGTAGTGTCAGGGAGCCCCAGACCCTCTCAGGGGATTGTTTGATGCCAGCTTTTTCTAGGGAGGAGAGCAGAGCTGAGGCTGGAAACCTCAGAGGGGAGTGCAGGGTGTGGGGTGCGGGAAGGGAGCAGCGCTCGGCTCAGTCTGTGTTTGAGGACTGCCCTCCAGCTCTTGATGCTGAGAGGACACTGTGAAGGGAGCCTAACCACAGCTCCTGAGAGTTCATTAGCACCATCAAAATGTTCTACCCACCCATTAAATCGCGTTATCCATAGTGAACCTCATATGAGGACAGGGTTTCTGTGTACCCGGTGTCTGTGCAGAGGTGCTGCCGGGGGGGGCTGCAGTGTGGCCTCTGTGAGAAGAGGTCAGGGCTGTCCTGTGTGGAAAGGGCCGGTTCCAGGTGGCTCTAACAGACCCACTACAGAACACACCTGAGCCCCTCAGCCAAGGTGGTGGCACCGCTGGGAAAGCATATTTGAGAAATGGAAAAAAAAATTGTGTGGCAGCTCTGAGAGGGAGAAGTCAAAAAACAAGGGAGAGATGCAGCCCCACAGACAGTCCGGTCAATGCAGAAGGAAGCAAAGGAGGTGCTCCAGCTGCTGGAGCACAGATTCCCCTGCAGCCTCTGGGGAAGACTCTGGTGAGGCAGGATGTCCCCCTGCAGCTCATGGAGGTCTGTGGTGGAGCAGAAACCCACACTGCTTGCTGCCCTGGAAGACCCAATATGAGAGCAAGTGGATGGGCCCTAAAAGGAAGCTGCAGCTTGTGGAGAGCCAGCTCTGGAGCAAGGTCCTGGCAGGAACTGCAGCCCCATGGAGCCCATGCTGGACCAGTCTGCTCCTGATAGATTGTATCCTGTAGGAAGGACCCATGCTGGAGTATTTTTGGGCTGTTGCATATGGAAGAGGCATCATGCTGGAGCAGGGAAAGATTGGGAGGAGGAAGGAGCAGCAGACATGAAACATCGTAAACTGACTGTAATTCCCATACCCTCATGCCCACTTTCCTGTGCCACTCAGAGGAAGTAAAGGAGTTAGGAGTGAAATTGAGCCTGGAAATAAGGAAGCAAGTTGGAGGGAATGTGTTTTTAGTTATGTCTTTGTTTATTACTATACTACTTTATTTTTAATTGGCAATTAATTAATTAACTAAATTTAATTTAGTACTGCAACACAGCTCTCCAATCACATGGTAACACTGGCTGCTGGTAGCACTGGCTTCTGCCTACTCAGCACTCAGGAAGTCACCTTTCTGCACCCTCAACGTCAGCTTAATGAAGAGAATCGTCTTGGAAGCACTGATCAGCCTGAGCTTGCTGAAGTGAGTGGAGGTGAACATGATTAGCTGGCAGGTGGACAATGGAGATGTGATCTCCAGCTGCTGTCACTGGTTTCTGGAACCAGAACATAGGTTTTGCCACATCCAGTTCTTCTAGGGATCCCATGTTTTACTGTGCATGCACAAGACTATTCAGGATGATAATCTGAGCAATGATGTTCAACTTTCACTGACACAAAAGCTAAATTCCTGTCCTGCCGGAAAAGTTTGGCCCCTTATTCTGGAACAACTATTGAGGAATGCAGAAGGGAGCAAGGGTTGGAGCTGGTAGGAGGCAGTTGTCAAGCTGGAGTGAAGAGGTTTATTCTTTACCAAGGAGCATCCACCATCTAGGAGAGGAAAAGTTTAATAGGTCTATGTCTCTGTTTCCCTTCTTAGCCCTTGAGCCCTGGAAGATGAAGAAGACTTCTGTTGGGGTCCACAGTGGAATGAAAAGGAAGGAAAGGATGTTTTTTCAGCTGAAGAGGATAGATTTCGCATTTGTGAGCTGAGGACAGGGAATGGGAAACACTGGGAGTTTCTCAGCCAGCAACAGGAAGCTATATCTGCATACAAAAATCCCTGACACCAGTCATAACTGCATGGAAAATGTTTGTCTGTTGAAGATCCCATGGCTACCTCTTTGGCCTGAGTCATTTTGTAAAAATGGCCTACTCATGCTTGTTCCCAACTGTCTGTTTTTAAGTAAAGAAAAACTTGCCATAATATTTATTTACTTGTTTAATTTGGGATCAGATCAATTCTAGTACCATTTTGCAAAGAAATTCCTGGGATGAACACAAGCTTTCTTCCCTGCACTGGGGAGTACAAGTGCTCTGGCCTAGTCTTCCCTAGCAGCTGGGTTCACAATTTTCCCCAGAAAGAGCATGCTGTGGGTCATTTTGTCAATAATAATCATCAGGAAGGGCCTGTTGAAGTTGATGCGAGGAGGAGGAGGAAACGGTCGAGACAGTAGTGTTATTTCTAGCATGGTCACTGCAGAAGCCTCTGTGCCGTTCTCTCTAACATCCACCATGGCCTTGTGAATTGCCTGGAAGGAAAGCAAAGATTATAATGTAGGTAGAGAAGAGAGGGAAGCAGCTGGGGAAAAAATTGCTTGCTTTAACACTGTGAGAAGGTAATCTTTAAAAGAAAACACAGAAACAAATGTAGAACTTGTGTGAAAAAAATACTAATGTCCAGCCTTTCCAAGACAACCAAAGTCTGCCCTGAGTTCAGGGAGAGTTCTCTTCAGCACTCTGTTGGAGTCAAACTTAGCTGCTTGCAAAGACTGAGCAACATAGAGGACATTTATTGTTTTGTTGGTTCTTAGAGTAAGATTTTGTTCGTAGTATTGAACACAGAAGTAAGTTTTCATTTTGCATCAATTTCTGTGTATGCAAAAAAAATCCTTTCTGCAAAGACTCAATAGTGACAAGATTTATAGGTTGTCTTTCTGTAACACAGCCCACTGATAAGACTTTACGGGACTTTCTATGGGAAGTATAGAAAATTCATATTTAGGAATTCACATGATCTTATTTCACTGTCTTTAGTCAGCCCTCTGCTTTCTTCCTTCATTGTCCTTAGCACATCTAAAATTTCTTCTCATGAGTCCCTGCTACCCTTCTTCTATTTATCTGTCCTGTATCTATAATCCAGATGTCTATATAAGACATTATTCATTGTGAGAATCACCAAATCATTAAGCATTAAGTAATGGGGGGACCTCTGGAGGCCATCGAATGCAACCAACCACGCCACACTGTGTCACCTCTCACACTAGATAAGGTTACACGGGGTCTAATCCACTCAGGGTTTGAACATTTCCAAGGATGGAAATTTCATAGACTCTCTAAGTAACCCATACTAGTTTTTGATCACCCTCATGGTGAATTTTTTTACATAGTATCTGATCAGAATGCCCTATTTTCTATCTTGTGCGTGTTGCCCCTTGTCACATCACTGTGCATCTGCAAGAAGAGTCTGTGTCCACCTTCTCTGCATCCTCCTAATAGATATCTGTACCCAGTACTAAGAACCCCCCATCACCTTCCCTTCTCCTGACTGAATAATTCTAGGTCTCTCAGCCTCTCCTCATACATCCAGTTCTCCAGCTACATAGCCATCCTACTCACCCTCCACTGGACTCTGCTCCCATGTGTGTACATGTCCCTTGTGCTGGGGAGCCCCAAACTGGATGTGTAGTACTTCAGAGGTAGTTTCACAAGTGCAGAATAGAGGGGAAGGAGCACCCCAAGACACAAAGCATATATCACGCAGGACACTAGAGAAATAGTTTTGTTTATACGTATATTCATTTCTTTTTTGTGTGCCACAAGTCTGTTCATATAAATTCTGAAGTGATCAGATAATGAAAGCTATATACATAATACCATCTCTGTTTGCATACTTACTTTGGAAACCTTCAGAAGGGTTTCTTCTGCCACTGCAGAGAGATCAGCCTGGTCACTGAACACCTGTGTCATACCCATTTTCTTAAACAAGCTCTTAACATCATAGGAGCCGGAGACAGAGAATTTTGGAAGGTCCAGGTAGATTTTTCTTTTCAAAAATAAATGAAAAATGTGAGTTTGTTATTGCAGGATTCCTTGATGCATTAGCTGTGACAGGTATATACCCATCTCAAATACCTGTGGAGCTAAGGCTTGGCTTTCTAAGACAGATAAATCCCATTAGAGAAGCAGAAACTGAGTTACCTATCCCACCAACCACAGCCTATTCAGTGGTGCAGGGACAGAGTGATAATTTAGGAAAGTGACTGGCTGGAAAGTATCATCCAGACTGGAGAAAAATAAACTGTATTTTCTTTTGAACTGGATTCTTCCTACTGAAGGCAAGTTCCTGAGGGCAATATACCCATGTGCAGGATCCTCACAACTGATAGGACTCTCACCGTTATGACTGAGGGGGCCGAGGAGAGGGTTACCTTTAGTTATGAAGTCACATGATACCTTGCCTGAGTTAAAGAAACTAAGCAATGCTTGTTTCTCAGAGCTGTGCTTAATGATTCATTGTAGCATCCTAAGCTTTACCTTTCCCAGATGAGTAGTTTTGGCCTGTTCAATACTTAAGCAAAGCCACAATTAAAATATTACCTTATTTTAAGTGATTCCATCCAGTTAGACACTGTTTCTTTCAGCAGAGCATCTTCCACCTGTTTCATTTTCCCTTCATCAGGCAGAACAAACAATGAAGTAACATTTCCTGTGTATGGGATTTCTACTACCCAGCAAGACAAATTCTCATCCCTGTGAATATTAAAGGCTTTGTTTTGATGCATCATTTTGACCTTAACAGAATTCTCGCCATCCAAGAAGAAGTCAGCATCTCTCGTGTTCGAATTGTCGAAAGGTTTTTCCCAGGAACCTTTTGACAAAAGAATGAGTACAGAATTGAAAAAAGATACTAATAAAGGTGTGTCACATTAGTTGATGCTTAAAATGCTGTAATTGAACGGTAGAGGCAGCAACAAGCCTATCTCAGTTTAAGGATGTTTGTTCCCTGGCCATGGAAAGAAACTTTACCTCCTTTCAATGGTTTTAATAAAAATCACACAAGAAAATATAGGTTGAGGGTTGCCATAGAAAAGAGACAAGCCTCCGTCTGTTAAAGCAATGGTAAATTTTTCATGAACTCCAACCACTCAAGTTTCAGGCTTATTCCTTTCATGCACGTGTCATTCATGTTTGACCATGTCTTGCATGGCCAGTTGAAAGGCACAGAAATCTGTGGTTTTCAACATATGATCATAAGTTCCCAAGCCCATAACTTTCTGAATGTTTTCAGTTCTGAACCTAGCTTAAAACTGAGAAGACATTAATCAGTTCTTTTATTTTTTCTTTTTTTTTTCCTCATATAGAAAACTATTTTTCATACCTAGATTTCAAATATTTTGCTATGTAATTTAAAAATAGAAAGATGTGTTTTAAATTAAATTATAGGATAGGCTCACAATGTGAAAAAAAATTACTTTTCTTAGAACTTCCAGAACCTATGTGTATAACTGCTATTCATGTTTGTCACTCACCTTTAAAGAAAATGTAGTTAACAAGAACCATCACGGTGTCTGGATCAAGACTCTGAACTAAATCAACAATTTTGCCGTGTGTTTTTCTTTCCAAGTACTTATTGATTTTCTTTATAGCCTCTGGAGAATTTTGGAAGTTACTAGAAATAGCTTCAGAATAATAAAAATTTGTGACATCATCCAAAAATTTTTCAAAAAGTTTCAGTCGATCATCTATGAACAGGGCATTGCCTATGTCCAGTTGGACTTCTCGGTGAGGGTCATTCAGCAGCTGGAGGACACGCTGAAATCCTTCATGTATCTCCTGCTCCTCCATCTCTGTCTGGTTAAAGAAAAGGCCTTTGTGCAGCTCTCTGAGCGTGTTTGATCTGGCCCCCAGGGAGAGCATTGCAAAGGCAGTGGAGATGCTCAGAGGAGAGAAGAAAATGTTCTTGTTGCCTGCCTCCTCTCTGACCTGCTTGTAAAACCTAAATGCAAAGTTAGCGTTGCTGGGGGCTATCTTGACATAAGGCAGGTTTTCACCTTCAGCCTGGGAATGGTCTTCTGAGGAATGGGGTTTTTGTTTTTCCTGCTGCTGACCCTGGACTTGAAGTCCAAGAAGTAATAAACACAAACACAATGCAGACTTCATTGTCCTTCTGAAGAGTTCTGTTAAGAAAGAACAGAGCAACTTTCAGCTTTAGAGAATTTTTTCTTTCCTACGTAAAATATTTTTGTGTTCTAGATACTGAGTTTCAGATGCCAGGTGTTAAAATTACTTTTCTATTTAGAAATACTCTTCTACTTGGCCTCCTGGGTGGTCTATGTCTAGTATTTTCTCTTAGTTTGTGACCAACGAGCAAAGGAAGAATGATAGTAATGTGGCATTGCCAGGGAAGAATCAATGTTGTGTAGGCTTTTGTGAGGTATTGTGTGTGAAGTAGTTCTTGCCTCTGACCAGCATGGCCTCAGTGTACTCCCTAAGTGCCTTGGGGTCCATGACTGAGTTCATCCATGAGCACCCAGGTATGTGGTAAGCACTTTGGCAGGGGGACCAACTTCTGCTGATATGTTTCTGTAGTACCCATGGTCTTGTTATTACTTTAGTATTCAAACACTGCAGAGATGTAGTCTGTTATAGCCGTGAATAAAATCCACCTCAATGTTCAGCCTTTAAGCTCTTTTTGTCTTTCTGCCCCTTTCATAGCAGCTCTGACTCAAGACCTGTATTATTATTTCAAGATATTTCCTTCAGTGTTTCAGCAAATTGAGGATAGATTGAGAAAGTTTATTGGCTCTCTCTATTGCACATAAGCTGTCCATAAGGCTGCAAAGCCCAAGACTTAGGAAAAGCTACAACAAGAGTCTACCTTGTTGTGTATTTGTAATTTGATAACATTTTCTCTTCCTTTAACTGACCTAAGCAAATTCTACATAACCCCATAGTCTCTCTTCTGCCCTTTTCAGGGAAAGAACCATGAAACATAATGGAGAAGAATGTTCTCCATAGAGTTCCTCACCTAAATTATCTCAAATGACAGAAACTCAAATCCATGAAGTAGGCAGTGGCCTGCAGGGAAGTAAAGATGGTCTGAATATTGTTCATAGCAGCTATATACTCATTCTGGAGCCTGAAAATCTGCCTCAGGCTGTGTATCTAGCCCCAGGTTTAGGTCTTGCATCAAACTTTTCATGGGGATTTGTTGATTCCAGGTTCCCCCTTTTCTGGCTGCCCATTATGAAACACTGGAGATATAAGTTATGGAAGGGTTGAGTATGGGAGTTGTGCTCAGCATGTGTAAAATTCTGGATTAAATCATCGACTTGGGAAAAAAGGCATTCTAAGTGGTGGTAGTTCATTTTGGTCTAGTAAGCACTCTTTTCATAATTCTCCCAATCTGCTTCTGAGAGAGACTGATTTATCTTTCTGGCCTCTTGACTGCAAGTAGCCTGGTCTTTAAGCACAGTAGAGAGAAATGAGGCAACTATCTTTAGTCCTGCATCAGCCTGGAATAGTCAGGACACTGAGATTGCAACTAAATTTACTGCTTTAGGCATCTTGGTATTGACTGTTGAGTATTCATTTTGGACTTCATATCCCAGTCATCCTGTGACTATAGCTACAAGATGGATCACTGAAAGAATCCTGCTTCAAACATCCAGAACATGCATTCAGACCCTAAAATAATTTCCAATTACTGTACAAAATAAATTAATCTCAGAATCAAATACTGCGCTTTAAATAGTAGGGGTCACACACAACATAAATTCAAAGACTTCTAAGAAAGTAAAATATAGTACTTACTGTGCTGGACCGACCTTTCACAGTGCTTCTTCCCTATTCTTGATTTGCTTCATAGTATTAAGTTAATGTCCACTGGTAAATATTAAACTGGGCAAATAAGATTTATTTACAAAGCGAAGGTTGAGTAAGCTATTTTTTTTCTGAATATCAATCACTGTAAGTCCTTTTTGTTTCCTGTCACACAGGCAGAATGATGCCAGCACCTAGGGCTCTAAAGGAAGAGAAAGACCAGGGACTTTGCTACTCTTGGGCTTGAAATGAATTGTGGGTAGAAGAGCTTTGCAAGGTAATCTGGCATAACCATGGTAAATGAGGTTTAGAAAGCAGAACATTAGAAGAAATGGAAAGCTAAGAAAGAGTTGAAGCAATAGACACTGTGCCTGCACTGTGTCACTGAACCCTCAGCACAGGATATCCTGATGCAACAATGCCATCTCACTGAGTACCCAAGGCAGCAGCAAGCTTGTTCAGGAACAGCTCAGTATCTCCATCCTGCTATGCAGTGCCTACTGTAGGAGTGCCCTTACTGGCATTATTTGATGGGCTCATCAACTTATTAGAAAAAAAGATAGTCAGAACACTGGTTAGCTTTTTGAGACATCTTTGATGAGTATTTTAGAAACTAATAAAAAAAACCCCAAAGTATAGCATAGCTTGAAAAATAGTTAAAATAAGGAAAAAAATGGAAGAATTAAATGGGAAAACTTTCCCATAGCAAAATTCTACCTGGGAGAACAGTGGAGATCTTCTTTCCCCCTTGTGTTATATACGCATAGGATAAGCATGAATTAAATACCTACCATGTATGTCATTATATACATACTATATATATCTTAAACTGGGTTCCCTTTCAGACGAAGCTGAAACAGGCACAATTTAGCTTTTAGAAGGTTATTTAAGGATGAAATGCATGGCACCCATCCTAATTAGCAATGACTAATTATTTCCATCAAATGTACATGATTTTGCCCCAGGTAAACTTACAACTTATCTACACGTAAGAATCAATCCACCATAGTTATTGCTATGTAACTACTCTCTCTTACAAAACAGAGGCAGGGTTGCTCAGAATGTATTTCTGCAGAGAAGTTTTTTTTCACTACATATGCAAGTACCCAATAAGTTTATTTTAGTATTACGTAAAAGGACCAAATCTCAGGAGCAGCAAGTATGCTGTTGCTTAACTCTAGCAATGAGGAGCTATTTTCCTCAAGTCTAGGCCTGCCTACATAGATAGCATTAATCTTTCAGCCCAGTCCTAATGCTTGGCTAATCATCTGAAGGATGCTACTGTTTCCAGAGAGGAATTTCTGGGAATAGCGAAGCTGCTGCAGTGATTCCTCTGCTTTCTCCCAGGACATGCAGCAGCGCTCAGCATGTCAGGGAGAGAGTGGAAAGTTGCATCTGTCTCTGCTCACCACTCCCAGGCACCAGCTTCTCTGACTCTGACCCAAGTAAGGTAAGGTCAGCAGCTACAGCAGACCCACAAATGACCATTTGCAAAGAATCAGCTTCCCGGCAATTCCAGACAGATCAGCAGGGATAATGAATGCATCAGTCACACCTAGTCCTTTAAAAATCTCCCTTAAGTCATACGTGCCAAAAATAGAGGCTCTTGGAAAACATATGTTTCTTCTGTTGAATGCAGTGGAAAATGAGGGCGAATCACCATACATGGGTATCACCTGCATGTCTGCCAGGTGGTGTCAGAACCCAGGGAAGGGAAAGCAGTTTGTTGATTTCTGTAGGTGAAAATATCTGTGTCCCCAGGACAGATGTCACTGGGAAATGCAAAGCTAAACTGGAAATTTTGTGCAGTTTTGCAGAAAGGAGATCCATCCAGGGGAATTGCACAGAAGAGATTATGGAATTCCTGGATGCTTTGAGAAATGTAGTGGCTGGGACAGGGGGACTCTTGCTCCAGGAGCCAGGGGACTCATATAAAGGACTGACAAACATGCTTTTCCAATTGCCTTAAGAATAGTCTATATGAAAGGAATTAAGGAATAATTTAATTATCTCTGTCCCTACTGTCTGCTCACTTATGCAATGTCTTGGTTCCCGCTTACAGGAGCAGTTTCATCCCATATCATTAACTTATTTCTGTTGCTGTTTGGTCATCAGATTATTATGCTAGCTTTGCAAATTATATTTCTGGGTATTCCAGGGCAAAGGATTTCTCACTGCAAAAAGAAAATATCAGCAAGATAAGGATTGAGCAAGATGAATGTGTACTTTGCATGATAAATCCTCATCCTATAAAGACCTATCATTCAACATATGTCTGCAAAAGTTCATCTAAATAAACTTCTTGATACACATAACTCCAGTAAAATCAGGAGTCTGGCATAATTGCAAAACTGCTGTAACTAGAATGAAATCAAGTCCTCTCTGTATTTTTATCTTTTGCTGTAATGGGCGTACCACATGTGTTCTCCATGTCTTACAAATATTCATCCCTTTCTCCTCAAAGAATGAAAATACTTCAGGCTCCCACTTCAAAAAGCAGCATGACTGACAGAAAGAAAAAATGCTGAAGGCTAAGCAAAAGTGTATGACAAAACTGGGAGTAGAAGCTAGACCTTTTCTATGTTGTTCTCAGCTCCTTCTGCCAATGCAATTGGAATCCTTGAACCAAATTTTCATATAAACTCATAGTCTGCTAAATGAAAGCTTTATAAACAGAACCACATAATCTATTTTATTTCTTCTGTGTTATGTCTCAGAAGGAAATCAGTTGTTACCAGGTGTGATTCCATTTCTCATAACAGACATTTTACCTCAGATGATAATTTCATCAGTGTTCAGAAAACAGTATTTTATGTTTTCTGCTTTGTCTGTACCTAATCTCCTAGCATTGAAAGAAAAAGGGTTCCCAAGACCATATAAGCATTTAAGGCCTGATGGGTATTGCACTGGAGATAATTAATAGTAGCTAGACTGCAAGATCAGAATTTTGCTCTCAAATTAAATCTTAGCTTGAATTCCTTTTTCCATCAAACTCAAGTAGTTAAGACTGCAGACCAAAACTCTGAATTAAGTACAACAGTACAAGAACTTAGGCATGGCACATGTAACTCCCAGAATTAAAATAAATGACAGAAAATGAAAAGTGGTGTACCTTCCTGAGTGTCAGTGAGGTTAAAATCCAGCCCTTCCAGCACCTGAGCCTGGGTGGTGGCTTTGGAGAACAGGGCCAGCAGAGCAAAGGCAGAAGAGATTCTGACCAGGGAGAAGAAAACACTCTTGCCAGCTTCTTGGGTAGTCAGTGTGTGTTCCTGAGGACTATCCATTGGCAGGACCCAAAAGAATCTCCATTGTGGGGTTGATGCTCCTGCGGTGCTTAGTTTTCTTACACTGCTTGCTGCCACTGGACCGTTGACAGTCAGGGACAACAGGCTCACATGCAGCAAAGGAGCATTGCATGCAGTTACGTGTAAAGAAAAAGCAGAATCAATTCGAGGTTTCTTGATCTAATTGTAAGTAGATTTCATATCTGGGTACTATGCCAGAAACAACTCCTAAAGTCATCCATCTGGCCCTTTGAGAACTTCCATAGCTTTATCAGGTTATAGCAACATTTGTCTTTCTGACTTGTCAGTAAAACAACTTCTAAAAATGTTTAGCAATCAAAAAATATGAGTTACCCTTTAGTCTGGCGCTGTCTTTGAGATTGAATTAATCACCTGGGATCTGGTTATATCTGTCTGACTCAGCACTAGTTTGGCAGTGGTATTACTGTAGCTGTGGTCTGCTTTATTTAACATCACTGTCAGATTCGAGGAGTGAGTAGCTACGTACTTTATCAACTCCATCTCTGCCTGCCTCTGCACAGTTGGAAGAACAGCTGCATGACATTGGCTTTGGGTGCTGAGTTTTTCTCAAAAAGGGGTCCACCTGCCAAGGGAGAATCTCCAATGGCCTTTTTCTGCTGGCTCATCCCAGTTTGCAGTAAGGCTGCACTTAGCAAGCAGCTAGGTCCCTGAACTAGTGACATACTTTCTGGATCACAACAAGAATCTTGGTTTCAATATTTTTAAGGAGTGGATGTAGATGATGGACAGTGTCTATACTTCCGCAGTAAGTTCTATCTCATTTTAAATCACCTTTGAGTTCCTATATATTACAATGTAGTAGAATTAAACTTGTGCTTCATGATAGTTTATATGTGCTCAGCTGTGAAGCGTTTAAGGTATCGGCATCATCAAAGCATTGCTGTATCACCTGAGGACGACCATAAATTCCTAATGAGGAGCAGCCTTTTGAAAATAAGCACGTGCAGTTACTGTGATAGCAAATGCACAGGACTATTTAGAAGAAAACACCAAAACACATCTATGCTAAGTACATGGGAGTCTCACAATCTGTGTCTTACAGTAGTTTTGAAGGGTGTTTCTTGAATTTCCTTATTCCACACGAGGGCAAAGAGGCTCCAGTTCCCTCACTTTTGAGAAGTAGCTGGTGAAGGCCTATCAGCATGACCTAGAACTTAGTGTCATTCAAAAAATGCAGATCACCAGCAGAGGGGGAGCTTATAAGGCTGAGTGCCAGAGTGACTCTCTCTGCCCCCTCAGTTGTTCACTCTGGCTCCATTTGTCCCAGTACCTTGAGCAGTTCTGGGGCCCAGACTTGACCATCAGCCTGGAGTCACATTCTTTTATTTTTAGTACAGTTTCAGACACATGCCATCTATGATTCTTCCAAACAAGTGCTAAGCTTGCTTTTGGAGTTAGCACAGGCCAGGGGGTATTTCCATTTAGCAGCCTGGATGACTTGCAGGGTCAGAGTTAAGCAGTGTGGATATAAGGAGCGATGACCCATTTGACCTCATGGTCAGAGAACAGATTTTGGAGCACTTTATTTACTAGCATAGATGTAAACTCTGGTAATATGATGAATCTCAGTGTTTGTTTTATCCCTTCCGGGTATTCATACCCTATTCCTTCTTGTATTTACAAGAAACTTCTATTTACAAGAAATACATGATCAAGTCTATAACACAATTCTAGTAACACCTTTTGTGTATTTAGCTGACTAAAGTATTCCCCAGCTCTAATTTAGCCACTTAGGGTGTTTATGTAACATTTGTTACTTAAAGGGGGACTCAAAGAAGCCAAGACACTGTGGGTGGATGCCATCAGCTGTGAATGTCATAAAGGGGAGTATAGCAAAGGACTTGACCTTCAAAGGAAGTGCCTAGGCATGGTCGGAAAGTGACTGACTCTCCCAGAGTGTGGTTTGCAGCTATGCTTTCCTTTTGCTGGAAACCCTACCAATGTCAGAAGCCACAGTTGCTTCAGATGTTACCCAGTCAACAGTCTATTTTGCAGATAAGTCATTTGAATTAATCCACCAAACCAAACATGGAAGGGCAGGCCTCTATTTCTGTCTTCCAGGCAAAAATCCTTGCCAGAATTTCAGGTCCAATGCTAGCTCTCCTTTTGCAAGGGTTTGCCTGACCAGCCTGGAGCCTAGGATGTTGGAGGTATGAGACTGTCTGCCTTCAGGAAAGGGGTACATCTGACCATGAATGTTGCTAAATATCCTGTGCTCAGGGCAGATTCTCTGACTGCACAGACTGGTGTGAGCAGGTAACAGTTGCCTTGGAGAAATTGAACCCTAGAGAGTAGTCCCTTCTTGAGTACTAATTGCTCTATTAACAAATTGACCTCATGATGCTATTGACCCAGATTTTTGATTAAAAAAATTAAATTCCTGTTTACCTGTTTCCTTATATTCAAAGAAATTGAAAGAGGTCCAACACGCTGAGAAGAGTCTGGTTTTTTAACCTAAGTCCATGCTGCTGTATCCCTGAGCAGCGTTAAATATGTTTGTCACTCTTAAGCATCTGCGTTTGATCCCACAGGATGGAACAGGGAGGGAGCCACGCTGACACCACACCAGACTGGCTGTGTTTCTGTCAGCATCCATCTCGTGTCTTGCTCAATATCTTCTCAAGTGCCAAGTCTTGGCTTTGGATTTTGACACTGCCTTGGATTCATAAAGCTATGTTGGGAGAGGTGTTTCAAATTGACACAGACATCCTCAGAGAGGGGAGAAATCATTTTTCCATGGAAATAGAACATGACTTTTCTTCATCAATAACATTCACATGGAAGAGAAGAACTGAAGTATTCCTGAGTGGACTACATTTGTGTTTTAAATTTCCACATCAGCCCTTCAGCACCAGGGCCTGGTGAGAACAGGCAGCAGCTGGAGCAAACCTCAGTGTTTTCTTTCCTTCTTACCCACAAATCAGACATGGCCTCTTTATTCATACTTTATTTATTTACAGTTTAAACTGATTGTCACAGCTGAATATTACCTTGCTTTTCACACATGGCGCTCATGACTAAAAGGCTGATTTACGAAATTCATCATGATTCACTAACAGGTGTATGTTAGTGGTTACTTCCTACTGAAGGAGAAAGCAAGAACAGTGTTTTTAAGAATGACACACTCTTACCTGACTTCTTTGGAGAAAGAAAATTGTTAGTAACTGTTTTGATATAATTTTAAACGCAACAAAAAATAATTTTTTAAAATACAATTCAAATCAATAAGACCAGCTGCTGACCAGTCATTTTTCAGTTGGGTTTACAATTTTTCCCATGAAGAGGATGCTCCGAGTATATTGATCAACAATCAACAGCAAAAATGGACGGTTGAACTTAACAACAGGAGGAACAGAATGAGGAAGAAAATCTATGCCAGTGACTGCTGCAGCCTCTGTGCCATTTTCATGAATCTTCAGCAGGGCCTTGTGAGCAGCCTACAATAAAATACAGCAAGAATTAATGTATGTGGAGGATGCAATGTGAAATGATTCAAAGTAACACTACGGTAATTCAACTACTACCTTTCACAAAAACTGCTGGTAGGCCAGGAACTAGGAAGAAGGGCACTACAGCTCATGGTGGGTTTTTTAGCAATGGTGTCTCAATAAGCACATTTAGTGTTCCTCACCACAAGTGTGGTGACAAGTGAGGTTAGCAACTGCACACCTGTGGAATTAACTGAATACTCAACCAAATTTGCAAGGAATGACAGTTTCAAAGGGAAAGGAAGTCGGGCTCCAGAACTGCTCTGTATGTATTCCTAACAGCACAAGAATTACAGTATAGCCAGTAGACTACAACCATGATACCAAATTTTTTGTTAAATTATTTTTGGCCATTTTTCTTTTACTAGCCCCATAATGTTAGAACATTGTAAATTATGCTTTCAGAATGGCTGTAAGAATGCTAGTCTTTATCTTCACATTATTTTCAGTAAATGGGATGTTTTCCTCAGGTCTGGTCCATCTTACATTATTAGCACATATCAGAGCCCTCAATAGTAACAGCAGTTTTTAAATGCTTTAAAACTGTAAAATGAATCTTGGAAAAAAGCCACTTTTTCTGATAGATATGCTGATGCAAGACATCCCCAACAGGGTTATCCACGGACACTTCTTTCACATGCAGAAAATGTGCTGTGTTTAGTTTCCAGTAAAATACTAAACCCACCTTTCCACCCACCCCCCACCTTTGCCTGTCAGACAAAAGGCAGATCTTATCTCCAGATCTTGGAGAAATCTGAGAGAGTTTACAGTGACTTTATCAGGTAAATGTTCTTTTTCAGAGTATCAGCCAGCACTAGCAATGAGTAAAATTTCACAACTTAGCTTAGGGTAAGGCCCTTGGGTGTTAAGGAATCCACAGACTATTGTTTCTGCTGACAAACTTACTTTCGAAACCTTCACACCAAGGTTTCCCGTGATTCCAGACAGATCAGCCTGATCAGAAAACACATCAGTTACACCCAGATTCATTAAGATCTTCTTTAAGTCATAGGTGCCTGAAACTGATAGTTTTGGAATATGCACTTCTATCCTCCTGTTAATTCAAAAGAAAATTATGGTAGTTATTGCAATCAAAGCATGCCTTGGACTGAAGATTCCCAACTTGCTGGTGGTTCTTCTGTGCTAAAATGTTAGTCTTTTAATCTAAAAGAAATGGCAAGAAAAAGAAGATGAGAAGATGATAGTCTGGAGGATAAAGAAAGTCATCGTCATCATCATCATGATGGCTAGGCCTGTGCGCAAGGATGACACGCAAATTCGTGAAGCATTCCATATATAAGTATGGAAGGAGAAAAAAATCACTTGGGCTTACTTGTATGATTCTACAACACAGTCACTCAGTAAGACAGCAAGCAGTGGTGCTGCCAGCAATTTTGGGAGTAAGTTTGCATTCCTTTTCTAATCTTGATGGCTTTTCTTTTGGAATTCACACCCCATTCCCTCTTACGGATCTGGCTGCTATGTCACAATATTACCACTCTTAACATGATGTGCTTAAGACAAGAGAAATGGAGACACTTAATATCAACTAGAAAATATATGAGGAAAAAAATTAAATTTTCCACCTCACAGACCTCTTCCCTCATCCCTTCCCCCAAGGCAATACTGATTCTAATTTCTGTTGAAAGTATCAAATCATCAAATTATTTGGTCTGACCCCTTACACTTATTCCATTGCTTAAACCTCCCATCAACAGCACAGGCTTGTAACTGTAAAACCTGATCATAGTATTCAGACTTTGGATTCTGACTACCTCAAATCATCAAATTAAAATTCTATATTTACCATCTTTGAAGTGATTTTTCCCATTTAGACACAGTGTTTATTGTCAGGCCATGCTCCAAGTGTTTCATTTTTCCTTCATTGGGCAGGATAAACAGTGCTGCAACATCTCCCTTGTAAGGAATCTGCACCACCTCACAAGACAGCTTCCTGTCAGAGTATACTTTATAAAATCCATCCCGAGTCATCATCTTCACTTCAACTGAGGTCTTTGCATTCACATGGAAATAATCCTTGTGGGTCCCCCTAATACTGAAAGGATTTTCCCAGAAGGCTTAAAACAAAAAAGAAATAATGCAATTGAATACCGACTTCAAGGAGGATATCTTAATATACTCTAGATTAAGGTACACTAGATAAACCCATATCTGAAGATTTACATTCATACTTGAAGATAAAAGGTATTCCGAGTTTACCAAAGGTCTTGTTCCCTGTCATCTTTGCTGCTCTGTTTAGCAACAACTAAATATCTCAGGCTAAATTTTGTAGGGACTTGTACAACACCTTTCTAAATAGGATAAATTACATGAAGTAACTTCCTCGTATTTCCTTATGTTTTATTTGAAGCAAATGAAAGCTGACCAGGACCCAGTGAGTTGCTGTCTGTTTTCAGAATACTGCTTGTAAAACAAGTTTCGCAGCAGATGTCTGCCCTTTAAAAGGTAACATGTTAAGCTCCTTACATGTTTTTTCATATGTTTTTCATCTTGTAGCACTAAGGAAAAGCTTACATGGACCTGAACATAACAGCATTATGGCAAATGGAATAGGGCTTCCAGGTCTTTGATCTTCAAAGTGGTTTTCTCTTGATGTTTATTGAACTGAATCTTCTATGATATTTTATTTTGTATTAAAACAGGTCACTCGCTAAACAAATAGACAGGGATTACAGCTTGCCATTCTATAAGTATGTTCTTTTTTAATATTGACTAGAAATAAACTAGATTTGAAAAATAAATAATGGGATGTGAACTCCACAGTATTCTGATTACTTAATAAGTTTTCCTCCTTGCCCTCCAGAAGAGAAATATACTCTGGTATGGTACTCAAACTAGGGCACCCACATTTAAGTACTTGAAATAAAATCTGTTTTGCTGAAAGTTCATCTATTTCTAAGCATTCATTTCTATGTGTGTCCTGCATCCTGCTACAAATGGGTATAACATCTAAGAAGTTAATCATTGCCAAAGCAATGCATTCAGAAATACCTCTCGGGATACGTATAATGTGATGACATTTAGACTTCAGCTCCAGAGGTCCTACCCATTTTAGACATGGACTGTAAGCAATTAAAATTTTTGGCAATCTTTGTTAATCAGAATTTTTAGAATTTAGTTTTTTACTTCATAGAGCATGTGAAAACATTTTAATTTAAAATAAAAAGTAGATGAAGTCGGATAGAAAAAGTTAACAATGCATGAATCTGTTGTGCTCTGACAATTCCATGTACTCGAAGATTGCAAATAAATGGACTTTTATGCTTAGAAGTCTAGACATATGCTAGGAAAACTTAGACATGGAAGATGTTTCAAAGTGTGAGAACTTTCAATATATTTAATATGATAGCCTCATCTAAACACTTGCCTTCCTTTTAAAAATTTTTCAAAAATTACTTGGCATATTTGTTTTAGTGCAGGTGAAGCAGATCCTGCAGTAAGTAGCATCTATGTAACTTACCTTTGAAATAAATATAGTTAACGATTACCATTAGGGTGTCTGGATCAAGTTCTTTAAGTATTTGCTTTATATTCCCATGGGTTTTATTCTTTACATGTTCATTGATCTCTTTTTTAGCTTCAGTGGAATTCTGGAAGTTACTAGAAACAACTTTTCCTCTGTACAGTTTTTGGATGTCCTTCAGAAATGTTTTCAATGGCTTCAGGTGATTGTCCATGAACAAGGTGCTCCCCATACTCAGCTGCACCTGGCTGCCAGGGCGGTTCAGCAAGAGGAGGAGATGACGAAAACCATCATGTATCTCCTCCTCCCGAGTGTTGGTGAGGTTAAAGGCCAACCCCTCCAGCACCTGAGCCTGGCTGTTGGCTCTGGAGCCCAGGGCCAGAAGGGCAAAGGCAGCAGAGATGCTGATTGGGGAAAAGAAAATGTTCTTGCCAGGTTCTTGGGTGGTTGCTTGCCTGTAAAACCGAAAGGCAAAGTCTGTGTTGCTGGGGACTATCCGCTGGCAGGACTCAAGAGGATCTTCCTCATGGGAATGCTGCTCCTGGGTGTCAGTTGCATTGGGCTGGTCACTGTTGTGGTCAGTCTGGGTCAGGCTGTGAACACTGAGGTGAAGCACGGCCACCAGAAAGCACAGTGGGAGGGTGGCCTTCATCTTTCTTCACAGCTACTGCACGGACAAAGAACAAAATGGTCTTGGATGCTGGAGGTCAGCTGTATCGACATCTCATCCCTGTTTCTATCTGCTACCAGCCTTCAACTGGTAATCACTGTTATCTCCTGACCTGCTCCTTCGCTATGAAAGTGGTTTTTTAAATCATTTGCTTCTGAGTTTATCTGTAATTCCTATCCATTCTATTGCTGCCTACTTCAGTTCTGCTTTACTCCAGCTACAAAAGTTCCTTGCTACTGGAGAAAGAAACATGTAGAGAAAGAAAGAAACAAGTGAGTATTAAAGAAAAATAAGAGTCAGAGGGGCAGAACAAGAGAAAAGGCTGGGTTTTTTTTTCTTTTGTCTGTGTGTAAATCCATTTTATGACAAGGCAGCACAACATAAGCATTCTGATTAATTCTTTTATGTTTATCTCTTAAGAACTCTTGGGATTATTATGTTATTTGGGATTGAATGAGTCTTACGTTAAATAACAGTGCTATGTCAATGGAAAACAATATGAGATCGCAGCATTCAAAAGTGGTATTTTCTCTTTTTCCTGACTCATTTTAGCATACAAACTGACTCATCATGAGAGCTGAAATTTTTCTGCTTCAATACCTGATTAGGTTAGAATATGTTTGTTTATTTTAAATGACCACTCATGTCACATGTTCCACATGGGGGACACACATCGGAAGGAACACATCTGGTCACGGGAGGGTGAGGTCACTGGCGTGGGCTTGGCCTCTCCTGTCTTTCCAAACCTGGTATCAGCAGGAAAGCCTCCTTTTGTAAGGTAAATGGGCCTATAGCCAGAACAGTGCTCAGCCGTGAGGCAGGATCATGGCATCTTAGACATTTGTAGTGACTTTGCCTGATTTTTTGTTTGTTTGCTTACTGCTTTCTCTCTACCAGTTAGACCCAGAACATGTTGGGATGATTTGTAGTGCCTGAGATGCTTAACCTGTCAGAAAATAGGTAAGAGCTATTCCCATTGAAAAGATTGTACCAATGACCAGAAAAGGAACTCCAAATAACCTTCACCTAATGTCCTACTCGAAACGGAACAGCTTCAGGGCAGTGAGTTTCCTGCTCAACCCCCAACCAGCAGTAAAGGCACTCAAAGCCATGGGTTCAGCAGAGCAGATGAGAGGTTTACTGGTATTTTCCCCACCATGTGTCAGCACTCTAACCACTAAAATTTGGGTGAAAAGGAGCCAGCTTGTCCTTCTGCAGCTTTGCTCTATGTGATCTGAGTAAACCGGGATTTACAGGGGAAGCTGGCATAGCAAAATCGATTTGTGAATTCAGTCTGGACCATTGTGGTGCAAGTCATTTACTCATTCACTTCAGTTTTGGTTATCTGGTTGTAAGCTTTAGGGAAAATTAGTAAAGGTAAATAAGATTGACAGTTAAGAAGTCATAATACTTCCCTGTTGTTATTTAAACAGATTTCTTCTAGATGTTTTTGAGCTTTTTGGGAAAAATATTCGGAGCAGAGTTATACTTGTGGAGCTGTTATAATATATCCCCAGAATTTACTGTTCAATTTTTCTCGATATCAAGTTCACCTGTCATTGGAGTGCTTAGAAACTAGCTTTCATCCTTGAAAGTAGATGTGCTTTATGACTCACTTAGCTAAATGCCAGACAGCTGCATCAAAATCATTAAGTGAAAGATAACTGGGTACTTACATTACATTCAGAAGGCTCTTGCTCTCATATGGATTGTGCTGTTTCTTGCTGCCTTACTCATACTGCTGTTTTCCTCTGTTAAACATTACATGGCTTCAAATACATATTAACAAGAAGCACAAAGGTGAATGCTGATGAATCTAGTTTTCCTGGTTGTTTTGTGCATCTGTCCACATTTCCTCACTCCAAACAGAGAGCAAAGACCACAGGGCCCAGCTGGTCAGTAGAGTGGAGTGTTACATCCAAAAGGGTAAGCAAATATTTATTGGAAATGATATTTTGGTGCCAAGAGCAGCAACTTTGCCCTATATGCTACCTGAGATGGATATAACTGGATATACCTGAGATGGATATAACTGGATATATGCTACCTGAGATGGACACAATTTTGCCCAGCACTAAGCTCTGAAGACCAGGGTGAGGGAGCTGCAAGGAGCACCACTTGTGCTCAGCCATGCTACCCAACCTACTGAACTCCACTTATGTGCCAATATGTCTTTTATTTGTACATGGTAGAGACCCCACTGGTCACTATTCAGAAGCCAATCAGTTGTCTTGGCCTCATAAACATTTACACTTCTGTTAAACATTATATACATTTAAAAAATTGTCTGAAGACACAGATAAATGCTAATGTAGACATGCAGAGAAGGTAGAAGTCAGTGATCGCAGGGCCAGCTGGCTTTAATGTTTGCTGTCCCCAACATGCATAATTGCCATCTGCAAACACACTTTGAAGAGGAGAGGTCCATGGCCATGGGCAGTCGTACTACCACATACACCTTTCTAGCTTACTGCCAGCTAGTGACACGAGTGCTAAAACATCTGAGGAGTGTTATGGTCTGCACTGGGCTTTAGTTTTTTCATCATGCAGCTTGGGCATCTGTTACAACATGCTAAACCAAGCTAACTTCCTCTGTATGAAAAGCAGAGCAGAAAAGGTAATTGATGTGCGACTTGTTTTTTCTCCCCAAGTGAACTTGGCAGTAGTTCAGAAACAGTCCCACATTCTGAGGCTTTCTTTGAACCTTGGTTTAGTCACAAAAGAAGAGGAAGCCTGGGCAGTGGAGTCCACTGTGCAGCTGCAGGGCCGCTGAAGCAGAAAGTATGAGGAGACAGAGCTAGTGCTGTAAAGAATTATATACAAGGGTTAGGGTTGATTCTGGATTCCCTGCATAATTCTAAGGTGAACAAAAACATGTTTCAATAGAGTGAGAAAACTGTGTCAGAGACACAAACAAAAATGGTTTTGCTTTTCAGGCATTCATCTGTATTAGTCTCTTGCTGAAAGTCAGCATGGATTGATTTTGAAACTCTTTAAAAATCTACCTCTCTTTCTTTCATTTATCCTATTTCTCAAGAGGTGGTGGCTTAAAGAAGAGGTTCATTATCCTACCACGGAGGTTAGCAGAGGTTCTACAGGTGAACAGCTGGTCCACCACAGGGCCCGTTTCTGGACATAGTAATCTGCAAAAGGTGCCTACACTGCTACTTTGTTTTACACCCTAGCTCCTTCCTAAACATGTGACTGTACTCCTGCTATTTGACTCCAGTGCTTCAGTTACTAGCTGCCTAGTTCCTTTCATCAGCAAATGCTCAGCATGCCTTGCAGGCAACCCTGGCCATGCCCCCTGAATGCAACGTGGCCCTAAGCATCATTCTATAGAAACATTTTCTAGGGCTGTTACAAAACTCCTGTTATTTTGGACACTGAAAGGAAAGCAATGGCACTGTCTCAAAGCAGCAAAATGTCCGTCTTGGCCGGGGAAAGACCTGGACCAAGTGTTTGCAGAGTAGTCACAGCTACCCCACTCCAGATCTGTAACATCCACATTATAAAACATATCTAGTACAGATGTATTGGCTGCCCCAAGGCTGTCTTCATGTTCCATCCAAAAAGACGGTATATGCATTGCCAAAATTCACCACTGCTTACTCTGGCACCAAACTCTAGCTGAGAGGATGCAGTCATTATGGGGGAGCTGGGGGGTGGTGGCTCCGGACCAGACTCAGGGTTAGGTTGAAGAACTTACCCAAAGTATGTCTTGAAGACATACATGGTTGCAGTCAGGTTTTCCCATTAATTTCCATTCTTACCAAAGGACTGAAAGGTCTGCCTGCCCCCGGCCTTCAATTCAGCAAGGGAAAGAAAGCCACAGTCAGTCTGGCAGTGGTTCACGTAAGAATTTTCCCTGCATTTATTTTCCTAAAAATACTTTTTTTTTTTTGCTCTCTTATACCATTTGACAGAGCCCACTTGCTCATTTATACTGTAGATGAAGGTAAATGAGGAGCTTGTTACTCTAATGAGTTCTTAATAATTTGCATAATTTGAGAGGTAAACATATCCATTTCAAGCAATGATAATAGAAGCTACAGAGGATGAATGGTATCGTCAAATTATTTGGAAGAAACACAGATCTATGATTCTCGTTTAGTCTAGGTAAAACTGGGGTTAACATGTCAGTCAAACATAATATAGCAGAAGTTCAGTTTCTGACTGCCACTAAAATCATTACTTCAGGATAAAAAATTTGGTATTTCATAATTTGAAAGTGTGTTCAAGATTTTCATTCATTTTCTTTTAATAGTTACCTATGTAAAAACACTTCCAGCTAGAGAAGTGCAGTGAGAAACACAACTCGGTTATGAAGAGGTGTTCAAAATGGTTGTGTTACCATTTCCATATTAGTAAGCCTTGAAAATAATAGCTCAGCTCTAAAGCCTCAGGAAAGAAAGGAGATGTTTCCTTTCCATGTATTGTATTTATTGATTCCAAGGAAAACTGTAGAATTTATGTACTAAATACACAGTTTTCTGTATCATGTGGAAAGTGAACTTCTCAAACCAGAATGGCTTGAGTAATCCAGTAACAGATTTTCTAAATTCATGTTTATGAACCAAACCAAAAATGTCTTAGTAATCATCTGTACTTCATGAATACATTTGGCGGATGTTTGAAAGAAACGTTAAGGTGTTTGATATTTGCTGGCCAAGTTATGTTTTTCTGCAGGAGCCCTTCTGTTACTAAAAGAGTGTAATTTTAAAACTTCAACTTGAGAACTCTACTTATGCTAGTGGAAAGTTTGTCCATGAAGAAGTGTTACTGATCCTAAGCAGTTGTTATTCAATTTATTTATTTTTTTTTTTAAGTAGGAATGATTGGTTTTAAAGAGCCTTTTTAAAAACAGCAACCTAAAATCTTACATAAGACATGCAAACAGAGGCTCTGGATGCACTAAATGTCTTTCACTGGCTTGTTTCCTTTGTTCGCTTTAGCACATTTGCTAAAGGAACACAATTTTACTCTTAGTTCTAATATAAACACAGTTCATGTGCAAGGTCATTCTGATCTGGTGTATTGTGTTTATACTGCCAAGGGAGAAAACCATGTGGATTATTCTAATTGATATTAGAGAGAACTCTAGACTCATGTTTTCACTTGGTTAGGACTGTAAGCATTTCTGATTTCTGTAAGTAGTTACACAGTGGCTATTTAATGAGCCATGCCTAACAAAGTAATAAGGTTTAATTAGCCCAGCTTAATCTGGCAGCTTGCTGCTGGCACACTATTTGTTTGTACAGCTGGCTAGTGATGCACGTATGCATATGAAATAAAGATCACTCCCTGAAGTTTTTCTTTGCTTTTCAAATATTGTTGGATTTCATGTTGTCTTCTCATAGACTCTGCTTTCCCCATAAAATATAAAAGCAGGTCTCAATTAATAAGGTTAACATATTCTTCATTTTGAGTTTTGATAGAGGCTATTTTCTAGCTTAACTTTGGCAATGCCTATACATATTTCACATTTCAGTTGTTTAATCATGGTAAAAATTTGGGTCACACGAGAAACCAAAACCTGCGTGGACAAGATCCTAATCTTCTAATATCTCTAACATCTACCATTGTTTCAGGGTGCAAAAGCTCCAAGTAAGGCACACAGATAGGCTGCTTAAGGCAGGATTAAATCTACACAGAGATAGTAATTGATTAATGTTTATAGCATCTTCATTTATACTTTAAAAAATAAAATTATTATTTTGTTCATATGTTGATGTCCACCATGCCTTACATGGATTTCCAAATCTGAAACTCTGAGGTAAGGGTTTTTTTGTTTGTTTGGGGTTTTTGTTTGTTTGGGTTTTTTGTTTTGTTTGGTTTGGTTTGGTTTTTTGTTTTGTTGGGTTTTCTTTGTTTGGGTTGGGTTGGGTTGGGGTTTTTTTTGTAGTTGTTTTGTTTGTTTGTTTGGGGGTTTTTTGTTTGTTTGTTTGTTTTTTGTTACAGAGAGTATAACCTACAGTGCCAATCAATGATAACCACTGAATAGTGAGAGGACAAGAACTAAATCTTTATTAATCAGCCCTAGCTAGTGTGCCCTCCATGTTCTTCCCAGCAAAATTCAGCAGGTCTTTGTGCAAGTCCTGTAAAGAAAGTGGGGGAATTTCAGAGGAACAGAGACTGGATGGTAGAAGTGTAAAGGGAAGTCCCTGATGCAGTGACTCCTGGGAGTGATGGCATCTGAGGAAACCCAGCTCAGTGACTCTCAATCTATCTACTGGAGAGCAGAGCACTGGAAGTTCCAGAAAGAGACTGAAGTGGAAAAGCAAGAGAAGTATTCTGTGCTTCTCTAACAAAACACATGCATCCACTCAACAATAAAATCTTGTTCAACTTCTGTCCAGCCATGTTGTCCCATGTTTCTTGAAGCAACCTTATAATCAGTATGGCAGAGAACCATTAAAACGTCAAGATTATAATCTGTCATTAAAACATTACATTTCTAAATACTGTCCATCTATACAACATATTTTACTTTTTGGGAAAACATAGCCAACAAGTGTGCCAGTGTGTTTTCCCCACAGGTTTCAACTGCATGGCTGCTTTCCAGGAGATGTGTAGGTAATTTACAGCTCTCAAGCTGTACTATTTAGTGGAGTGTCCAGTTAGTATGTGGGAGTGAAACCCAATCACACAGTGGACTTGTTATTTGCTGGCTGTCATTTACAAGATAGCGAGGAAGGGAGCTGACATCTGAGTGAGAAAGCATCATGAAAATTACCCATCTTTGCACAGAAAGCCATCGATTTTTGTCACAGAGGTTGATTTTATGCTAGTTCAGATCTATGAACTCGAAGTCCAGTGTGAAAACGAGGAAAAAAGGGGGGTTAATTAATGTCTTTGAAGTAGTTTATAGAGAAAGACTGGAACACCCCTAAAATCCACAGAGTGCCAAAAATAATTCCTCATTTTTACCCACAGAAATGAGATACAAGGCTTAGGTCTCAGTGGTTAGTTTAGTGTTGCCAAACTCCATGAATACTGAAGTGTTTAGAGAGGCTGTTTTCCCCTTAAACTTCTTCTGACCTTTCATCATCTTCCCCCACCCAAATTCCATCTCCATCCAAAGCACACATATCACATCCAACTGGAGTGCCTTGGAAAGAAAACGGAGTGGGATTTCTTGGGGGATCAGGAGAAGAACATTTTGGGGAATCAGTCAGTAAAAAAGAAACTAGATAAACATAGTCTTTACCATTAAAAAATAGAAATAGAGGACATATCTGACCACTCTCACTGCCTCTAAACGACTTTGTTCTTTTAATTTTTCTGTGTTAAATTAAGATGTATATCTGTAGTGTCTTCATCCGTACAACAATACAACTACAGAAAAGATACCTTTTTTAAAGAAGCAAGAATTAAAACTACATGTGTTTACCCCAGCTGTGCTTTTGTCCTCTGTCTTTTTCTTAATTTCTTTTTTTTTTTCTTTTGTAAAGAAAGTGAATTATTTCTTTAAGGAACTGCCACGTTGTATTATCCAAAAACTGGCCAAAAAGTGAGTCATCTTAGATTGGAATAGCTCTGAGTTTCATTTATGATTCATAGGACTGTACTGAATGAGTTGGATGCCTGAACTAAACACTGGTTTTAAACCTAGCATACCAGATCTACATAATCACAGAGAGGTAGTCATCATCTCAGTGAGCTTGGCAGGGAGCAGTCTTTGAGCAGATACTGGGGTGGCAATTAGAACAGATGTAAATATGTCTCAGGAAAGAAACTCCTTTTGCTGTGATGCTCTACAATTGCTACATGGCTTGGTGCAGAGAAAGCCCCTCATAATTCCAAAAGAAGGAAGAAGGAGAAAGAAGTGATTGTGTCACATCAGCTGCCAGCTCCTACACATGAGCTTGCCTTGGGAAAAGAAAGATCACAAGCCAATCCCAAAGACTCAAGGACACGCAAGAGTCAAAAACATGAAGCCTTATATATCCACAAAAGTACCTAAACAAAAGACAACGCAAATAAATCCTTCTGGACAAAATGTCCAGCACACAGCTGGATAAACACATCATGCACTGGTTGAGCACAGAGGGTATTAGTGAATGGGGTTACATCAGACTGCTGACCTGTCACTAGGGGTGTTCCACGAGGCTCCACCTGTGCTCTTCGACATCTTCATAAAGGACTTGGATACAGGACTGAAAGGGATGCTAAGCAAATTTGCAGACGACACAAAACCCAGAGGAGCTGTTGACTCCCTCGAAGGCAGAGAGGACCTGAATAAAACCTTGACAAATTAGAGGACTGGGCATATTCTGATTCTATGAAAGTGTCATATAAAATAACACAGGAGTGGAAAGTGAAGGGCATAATCTTTATTCTGAGTGTTTCCAAGTTTTAAAGAGTTAAGGGCTCTATGTAACCAGCATGTGACATCCAGCCAACCTTTGAACTCCAAGGAAGGGAGAAAGAGTAGTGTAGTTGCACTTGCATGAGTCTGAGCCTGTGCCCTCCATCTAACTGATGGAGGTGAAAAGTTCAGAGTTAAATCTTCTCACCTAAAGTAATTTCCCTTTATTCTCTTTCTGTTGGCATCACTTTCTGGCTTATTTATAGCATTCAGTCATTGATAAACAAGCTGAATAAGGCTGGACCCAGTATTGATCCCTGGGGAATGCCACTCACTGCAGGCCTCCAACGGGATTCTGCTTTGCTGATCATGACCCCCTGAGCTTTGCCATTCAGCCAGTTCTTGATCCACCTCACTGTCCATTCATCTAACCCACATTTCCTGAGCTTACCAGGAGGATGTTATGGGAGACCTTGCAGAAGCCAAGGTAGACAACATCCATTGCTCTCCCTTCATTGATCCACCCTGCCATGCCATCACAGAAGGCTATCAGATTGCTGAAGCATGATTTACCCTTGGTGAATCCATTCTGACTTGACCACTCCCGATGACCTTCTTTTCTTGTACTCACTTGATGTTGACCTCTAGAATGATCCGTTCCGTCACTTTCCAGGGTAAGGTGAGGCTGACTGGATGTTGGTTTCCTGGGTCCTCCTTCTTGCCCTGTTTGAAGATGGGAGTAACATTGGTATTCCTTCAGCCACCGGGTACCTCTTGCTTTCTCCATGATTTTTCAAAGATGAAGGAGAGTGGCTTAGAAACAACATCTATCAGCTCCCTCAGCTCTCGTGGGTGCATCCCACCAGGGCCCATGGATTTATGGATATTAAGTCTGTCTAGTTGATCTCTAACCCAACCCTCTATGATCTAAGGGAAGTCCTCCTTTCTCTAACATTCTTCTCTTTCCTCTGAAGTCTGGGACTCCTGAAACTGCAGTAAAGATAGAGGCAAAGAAGGCATTCAGTAATTTTGCCTTCTATCTGTCTTCCATTCCCAGGATACCAATCTGATTCAGCAGTAGCTCTGCATTTTCCTTGATTTTCCTTTTGCTGCTGATGTACTTGCAAAAGCTTTTCCTATTGTCCTTGATACCCCTTGCCAGACTCAATTCTAAGTGGACTTTGGCCTTCCTTGTCACATCCCTCCATACTCTGGTGATGTTCCTATAGTCCTCCCACATGGCCTATCCCTTTTTCCACATTCCATAAATTTCTTTCTTTCATTTGAGATTTACTAGAACCTCTCTGCTCATCCATGAAGGTCTCCTGACCCCTTTGCCTGATTTCTTGATCATGTGGATCCACTGGTCTTGAGCTTAGAGGAAGTGTTGCTTGAATATTGACCACCTCTCTTGGACCTCCTTCTCTTCTAGATCCCTAATCCACAGGATTTCTCTAAGTAGGTCTTTGAAGAAGTTGAAGCTCTTCAGAAGTTTAGGATTCTAGTCCTGCTTACTGTTTTGCTTTCTTAATGCAGGATCCTGAGTTCTACCACCTCATGGTCCCTACAGCGAAGGCTGCCCCCAAACCTTCATGTCTTCAACCAGTTCCTTCTGGTTTGTTGGTACAAGGTCCAGCAACACACATTTCCTCATGTACACCTTCACCACTTGCATCAAAAAGTTGGATATATAAGGCTTCAAGTTTTTGACTCTTGCGTGTCCTTGAGTCTTTGGGATTGGCTTGTGATCTTTCTTTCCCAAGTTTCAGTGATCTGTAGGAACTTCCTGGGCTGGGTGTGCTGAGTTGTGTTGTCCCTCCAACAAATATCAGGGTGGTTTATGTCTCCCAGGAGAGCCAGGGCCTGTGACTGCAAGGCTGTTTACAGCTGTCTGTATAAAGCTATTTACAGCTGTCTCATCAACTTCCTCCTCCTGATGAGGGGGCCTGTAGTAAACACCCACAACCGTGTTGTTCGTATTACCCTGTCCCTCAATTCTTACCCAGAAGATCTCAACTCATTTGTTTGTCCCTGGGTTGAACTCGATACGTTCCGGTTGCTCTCTCACATAAGGAGCAACTCTACCACCTCGCCTTGCTGAGCTGTGCTTTCTAAAAAGTACCTAACCATCCGGAACAATTTTTCAGTCATGTGAGCTATCCCTACCCCCCCATGTCTCTGTAACCGCAGTGAGATCATGGCTCTGTGACCACACATAGATTTCTAGTTTTTCTTGTTTATACATGCATGCATTTGTGTACAGGCACTTTGTAGAGGTAATCAAGCGTGCAGGTTCCCTAGAAGGGGTGTAAGAGGATTCGTCATAGCCATAAATACTCTTGGTGTGGCCAGCTCAACGATTCTCATCTTGAGGGGCAGTCAGGGAAAATCTGTCACTGCACTGGCTAGTATGGTGTACTCCCCAGGAGGAAGCAATGGCATGAGCATTGCCCCTTTAGACCTCATTCTCTGAGTCCTTAAGTTTAAAGCCTGTCTCACCAAACTGGCCTGCTGCCAAAAATTCTCTTGCCAGTTTTAGACAGGCTAAAATCATTAAAGTACAACCTATTGACATAAAAACCAAAACCTGGATGCCACGAAGCCAGACATTGATCTGCACTGTGTGCCTGCTTCTGGCTGTCCCTGTTTCTCTGACCAGTAGGATAGATGAGAAGATGACTTGGGCACTCGTGTTTTTAACGTGCCTCATCAGGACGTCATAGTCTTCCTTGATCCTGGCCTATTTTGGTCTTGTGGCGTCATTTGTATCCATGTGAAAAAGTAGTAGTGGGTAGGAGTCCGTGTTCTTGACAAGTTGGGGTACCCTCTCTACAGCATCACGCATCTTAGCCCCTAGTAGGCAGTGTACTCCTCGTGACTCTCTATCAGGCTGGCAGGTGGGTGCCTCAGTGCCCCTTAATAGTGAGTCACCATTATAATCACTTGACATTTCTTTTTATGGTAACCCCTGTGCACTGCTGGTGCAGGTTCTCCTTGTGGATATCTAAAGCCTTTGAAGCATATCTGGTTTTGGTCTTGGATGACTGAGAGTGGGTATTGGATTAGAGCCCTGCTTTTCTCGGTCATCGGGATCCAAGGCATCTCAAGCTCAGTGGTACCATTGTAGGTGTGTGGTTCTGAAGCCATGTTATGTATCTCTGTTTCAGCCCCTCTGTTACTGATAGTGATACTGGCTCTTGTCATTCATCCACCTGCCACAACAGGTCATCAACTTGTGCATGCTTTGTGCAGGTAGCCTTTTCTCCAGTGGAAGTATCTCAGCATCCACTGCAAGCTACCATCTGTACTGACATCTCCTTCCTTACCAGTTCCATCAGGGTGGAAGCAACAGCCTTTTCAGTGGCTGTATAAGTAGACACACTGGTTTTTGCTCTGAGGTGAGTGCCCACCATTATGGTAGAGACCCGGAGCACTTGGCACTTACCTCAGCTGTGGTCCTACTTAAAGATTTCAACACCCTCTCCGCACACCTTGCCTTCACCAACTGCTGCACCATACCCTCTGATGCACCATGCCCTGGTTACTGTGCTCCCTAGAGCCATTTAAATCTCTTGTGGATGCTCCTGGCAATGTCCCCCCCTTGCCAGAGTGATAGAGTTTCCAGGTCCTGATGGGGCTCTGAACTCCTGCTCGAGTGTCCCTGAGCACAGGTGATTATGCTGCTGGTAACTCATTCTGACATGCCAGGAGTATGCATGGTATGTGGTATTTGGGGTTACCAATGCTCTTTGAAGGTTGCAGGAGAGCACTACCTTGAGGAATATGTCTATCATGAGGACTTGCTGAGCCTAGAGGTTATTGTGATTTGCAGATGTTGGAAGTTGGCTGTGCAAATCTTGGCCATGGCACCCTCGTAGCTGCCAAGTTCCTGGTGGCAATAGTAGTCAGGTTTTCAGCCCTGATGAATTACCAAGTTCTTTTAGAGCTGAGAAATTAGTTTAGTATTGCCAAGGAGTATCTGTTAATTACTAATTGTGTGACAATTGGTAGACTGTTGAAAAACAAAATTAAATACATTACATCATAAAATCATAGAATGGTTTGGGTTAGAAGGGATGTTAAAGATCATCTAGTTCCAGACATGTGCCATGGGCAGGGACACCTTCTACTACATCAGGTTTTCTCACAGGGCCCCATCCAGCCTGGCCTTGCACACTTCCAGGAATTGGGCATCCACAACTTTGGGCAACAAGTTCCAGTGCCTCAGCACCCTTGGAATAAGGAATTTCTTTCTAATATCCAATCTAAACCTGCCCTCTTTCAGTTTGAAGCCATTGCCCCTTGTCCTGTCGCTACATGCTCTTGTAAATAGTCTCTCTCTCTCTTTCTTATAGGTACTGCAAGGCCTCAATTAGGTCACCCCCAAGCCTTCTTTTCTCCAGGCTGAACCCCTTCAATTCTGTCCATCTTTATTTTGCACATTCAACAGAGCATTAGTAGATATTTCCAGCAGAATATGTAATTTGCTTTTCAGACCATGACCTTGGTTGTTTCTGTTATGTGCCTTTAGTTTCCTCCTAGTGGATGCTGCACAACACTGGGAACAATGACAGACCTGCGTACTGGCTCTAATCAGTGGCTGTTTGAAATATGTTATTTTCTTTGATTTACTTCAAGCATGCTATTTCCCTCTCTGCCCCAATACTTATTCCTTCTTTATGATCTTAAACACTACTCAAAGTTGCTGCTGGTTTTCTTCTAGTCTCTATTGAACTTCACATAGTTTGTACATTACAGTTAAATCTACCTCCACCATGGATTCATCTGGGTTTCAGAGCTTCTCATTTGTGTTTTTAGCCTTTGTTCCTCTTCTAGTTCCTAGTTATGACAACAAATACAGTTTACTGCTATTCCTGCACTGCTTGTTTTCCTTTTCTCCTTATTTCAGAGATCTACTCAGTGTGTGCTGTTCCGAATCTTCTGCCATGTTGGCGATTCTTCCTTTCTGGCTGTTAACCTAAAACAGCCTTCACAGAAGATTACTTTCAGCCCTACATAACAGATTTCCCTTGGGGTCCACATAGGCTGCAGGTCCTGGATGTGCATGGTTACATGCACTGCCATATCAGATTTGTGCGTAGACACCAATGCAGGCTGGGTTAGAAGATGTCCTTTGCACTTTATCCCTCACGTGGTTCATCAGACCAGCTCCATCCTCCAGCAATGTCACTGCATTGAAGTGGCCCATCAAAGCACTTGCATGCAGCAGCAGCAGCTCTTGATAAGCTAGGATGAAAGTCCTTCCTTGGCTGCACTGAGGCTTCTTGTTTACAAAATTCACAGTCAGAGAGCCAACCAAGAAACAAAAATCCAGGAAAGAAGAAGCAAAAAAACCAGCAGATGGAAAGAAGAAACACTGTCCTGAGCAAACCATGACTGCAATGGATTTGTGACAACCTTAATGCTGACAGTTTTGGGGGGGATGTGCAATCCTTTTGTGCTTATTATTTACTATAAAAATTTGTTGCATTTTTCCAGTGAGGGGCATGACCTGATTTTTGCCAAATTAGAAAGAAAACCAAGGCAATTCATGTATGGTTCCTACTCCCATGTGAAGATGATTTCCTACCATGATATTTTTTGGTTGTCCAGTTCTTAAATCAGCTTGATTTTTTTCTACCCACTTTCAAATGAGTTAAGCAACAAGGTTACTTCTCAAAGTGAGATGTGGTTGGCAAAACACCATCCAGACATTTTTTTCCTACTAACAAACGGAGACTATTGATCTGAGGTCAGTGAGGAACAACAAACACAATCTCTTGATATTTGCCTGCAGAGTCATTTGTCATTGCAAAGCTGGACTTTGGCAATTCGTCCTGAGTTAGCCCTGAGATTTGCAAAGAACTTTTAAATGATCTTCTTTAGAATCAGTTTATCTGTATTAAACCAAGACCAAGTCCTGATATCTCCAGAGATATGAAGCCAACTGTTTGTTACTAAGTACTGAACTTACTAAGTATAGTTACGAGTAAGAAACTTTTGTCATTGGTTTATGTGATTTTGAGGAGGACTTTGAATGTCAAGTGTTACGTGTGTGCAGATTGACATGGAATGTTTTTTCTTTTCCTTATTGGTATTCTTACAGCAACAATTTACTTATATTGATAGCATTAACTTAATGTCGAAGAAAATAAAGATCTCCAAACAAAACAAAAAATATATTTTAGAAATATTCATCATCATTTTGTTATATTTTTCACAGACATCTTAAGAAACTAAGATCTAAACAGTTGTCATTTATATTTTTTCTACCAGTTTGAGTTATTATATAAAAAAAGACTTAATCTATAATCTAAATGCTTTCATTGCCTTTCTATATTTTAATAAGATGTGCTAAGGATGTTGATTAAAAAACTGAAACAAAAAAAAAATTAAATATTTACTGCTTTGTGTTTCTTTCCTTTCACAACCATGTACACTATCTAGTGTAGTTGGAGTCAGCAAACCTTAAGTGGAAAGGTACAAAAATCCATTCACAGTCTGTTTTTATTCTGTTACAGTAATCGATTGCTAACATTTAGAAAGGTGACTTCTCAAGTATTTTCTGAATTTTTAAGTTTGTTTATGATAGCTTAAAGCAGGTTAACAGTCCCTAGGAAAGCTCTGCTGCCCCTACTGAGGAAATACAAACTCTCTGGAGCTATAGTTTTTCATTCCTCCATTTTTCTACCACAGTCTGACAAGTCTAGCTGGAAAGTGTGACAGTGAAGGCAGCATCAGTAGAAGAAAAGAGAAGTGACAGTGACAACAAATACATAAAAAGAAAACTGGCCCTATGTCATGAACTACTCCATCAGACTTTTATCTCAAAGCAAAGGCAACAATAGCTATACTATCAAGATAAAACAGAACTCTTTGTGCTGCTATGGCTTCCTTCTCTAGTAGAATAAACATTATCTGTGAAGCAAAAGAAACTTTCTGGTCTCTATGAGGAAGGCTACCACTGAGGAGGAGACAGAGGAAGGCAAGCAAATACAGCTGCACTCTTCAGCTCTTTACACTGGTGTGTCCTCCAGTGTCCCAGTCACTGATCCCACAGTTTCATGCCATACTTCATTACAAAACCTAAAGAAATTACTGAAAATTCACTCCAATATTAAGGGGATCTGTATTTAAGAATAATCATCAAAGTTTAGTGGATTAAACAGACAGGTCTTACACCTTGTGCCTCATTTTCCCTCTTTCCCTTCTCCTCCTCTCACAGGCACAAACCGTGATTGTACAGCAACAGCTACATCATCTGGAGACTGAAAAATCTGAATACCCCACAGGATCATGTCAGAAAGGGCATCCTACAAAAGTGGTGAAAAGTGACTTGTATTTCATTAACACTACAAGCTTTACTCAGCTGTAGGCTGGGGCAAATACTAGTGACTTTTGGACAAGGAAAAATAGTTTTTTCAGTTTAAGGGATGATTTTTTTTTTTAAGGGTAACAGTTGAAAGATGAGCACTAGTACACAGTGGTGTGCATACAGAAGTGTTTCACAGGATCACAGGAATTTAGCCAGTGATGTTCTGAAATCTTGTCAATCAGTCAATTTTCTGAGGGTTTACGATTTTCCCAATGAAGAGGACAGTGTGGGTGAATTTGTCCAGAATCACCAGGAGAAAGGGCCTGTTGAATCTGACTCGGAGCGGATGAGGAAAATCACCAGATCTCCAGCTAACCTCCATCACTGAGACCCCCGTTGCTTCAGTGCCATTCTCATGAACATTCAGCACGGCTTTGTGAATCACCTGCAAGGAACAAAACAAAAGAGCCTCCAGCTGACAACCCAGCCAGAAGAGAGCAGTCTGCCACCCTCTTTACTCTTTACAAAGGGAACCCTGCCTGGAGCGAGATCCAGCAGCAGCAGCCTCTGGGAAGGTCATCACCAGTTGCTCCCCTTCCCACTGCAGTGCCAAGAGCCAACACTGCATGTGCAGAGAGTAACCCTCAAACTGCAGGCAGCCAAGGAGCAGTCAAGATGACTGATGGCAAGAAACTCTGGAAGGAAAGAAACCTGGTAATTTAGCCTAGGCTCAATTTTGTCTTTGGCAGCTTCATGTATTATTGTGAATTTACCCTGTCATCTAGCTGAAAAAAATAACTTTTTGAGAACACTAGAAGGGGAGGAATAACAGCCTTTTGCCCTCTGTAGAAGGAATTAGAGGAAATTTTTAGCAAAGCTAATGTGCTACATTTAGATAATTTTGTTTAGTAGCCAGAAGAACATTTAATTACATGTATGTCTTCTTCCTCATCCTGGAACCATGCATTTCTAACCCCTTTAATGCATGTTTAGCTTCAGGTTTACGAAAGATAAGGCTTACTTTGACTCCAAACTGGCAACTACTGATGATTGAGTGATGCTTCAGAGAGACTGGGATAAGCTTTTCATAGAATATTAATGTCAGGTTCCTCAGAACAGACAAATATTGTGAGTGCTTTCACATGCTACTTACTTTTGAAACCATCAATCCAGGCTCCTCAGTAATCCCAGATAGATCAGCTTGGTCAGTGAACAGATCAATCATACCCATTTGTTTGACTATCCTTTTCACGTCATAGGTACCAGAAATAGAAAATTTTGGAATGTGTAGGTGTATTTTCCTGTAAAAAACAACACAAATTATCCTCTAGGTAACAATTCTCGATGGCTTCATTATATTGACACTTCACATTTGTTTTTCTAAATGTAAATAGTCTTCTCTCAGGGTTCAGATACCAGTTATGAACAGGTTAGCTACTTAATGTGGAGGGTTGGAGCAGAATGAACCTGTTATCCCCTGCCTCCATGGTGGGGTTCAAGGAGCTGGGGGGGAAGGCACAGCTATGCCAACTCAATGACAGACAGAGCTACCTACTGTCAAGTAGGAGAGTTTCTTCAAAAGATCATATCTAGCTGCCCTAAGGCAATTCAAATATACAGCAGGCCCTGGGCCACCACAGAAATAGCTGCAGTAATGGTGAATTAATCTGCTTTTACATACAGTGCCCATAACACACTAACATCCAACAGGTTCTCTATTGTAGTTTCCAATGCTTGTATGAAACAAGGGTCTGTGAACTTCATGTTGCTAAGTAACTTTTGGTTGAACCAGGAACTTAACCCATGATGGATCCCAAGTTCAATGCCCTATTTTTTCACTAGCCACAGCTCTTTTTCGTTTTCCAACTAAGAAAAGCGAAGTCCACACAGAGGAACAGTAAGTGTATAGAGTTCAGTAGAATAACCTGGCCTTTATCCTTTTGTCTTGGTGAGATAAACACTACTAATCTGTGGTGTGGTCACCTCTTACCTTAACAAAAAAATCTTACCTGTCTTGGAGGAACTTTTCCCATTTAGATACAGTCTTTTTCAAGAGAGCATCTTCCACCTGCTTCATCTTCCCTTCGTCAGGCAAAACAAATAATGACGCAACATCTCCTTTGTAAGGTATCTGAACCAGCCAACAGGACAGCTCTTCATCAAAGTAATTTCTGTAGTAACCCTTTCGATACATCATGTCAACTTTTACAGATGTTTTCTGATCCACAAAAAAATCCTCCTGTCTTGTGTATAATGTACTGAAGGGTTTCTCCCAATAAGCTTATGACAAAAAGAAAATTTTGGAATATAGAGAAGAATGGTCACAGTGAATAAAACGGGATCTAGTCCCACAGCCTTTCTTTGATTAGAGCAATTTTTTTTTCATGTTACTGCATCCTCAGATGTTATAACATTGTATCTTTTTTTTTTTAAGTGCTTAGAGACAAATACAGACAGATAATACTGAAAACACTGTCTTTCACTAGAGCATGAGTCTGTGATCACACTAAAGAATTTACAAAACTCAAGAAAGATATTTGTATTAAAATTTTACTAAACCAGGTGAGGACATATTTTTACTGTCAACAAATATACATGGGTTTATAGCAATACTTTCCACATACTGAACATGACTTCCTCAATTTAAAATATTTAAACTACAGTTTCTTTCTCCTAAGCTTTCATTCTCTGCAATAAGTATTAAATATCTAAGCTACAACCTTTGCACCCTTTGATATTTCTTACCTCTAAAGAAGACATAGTTAACGAGAACCATTGCAGTGAGAGGATCAAGATTTTCCACTAGTTTAACAATTTTCCCGTTTGTCTTTTCCTCAATATAACTGTTGATCTGATTCTCAGTGCCAACAGAGTTGTTAAAGTCAGAAGAAAAGACTTCAGATTCATAAAAGCTTTTGACATCATCCAAGAACTTCTGTACTGGTTTTAGAGTCTCTTCTATAAAAAGGGCATTTCCCAGGCTCAGCTGGAACTCGCTGTCTGAGCGGTTCAGCATGTGGAGGAGTTGGCAAAAATTGTCATGTATTTCCAGCTCCTGAGTCTTTTTCAGGTTAAAGGCAAGCCCTTCCAGGATCTGTGTCAGTGTCGCCGACTTGGCACCGAGTGCCAGCATTGCAAAGGAAGCAGAGATGCTTATGGGTGAAAAGAAAATATTTTGATCCGTTGCTTCAGATGCGACCAGCTTGTAGAATGAAAACGCGAAGTCAGCATTGCTGAGAACTAGTTTGACAAAGGTTTTGTTCTTAACTGGATAAGCTCCTTCCCACTGAGAACTACGTCCTGGATAATATGTCCCTTTAGCATCATCCTGCTTATTGCGGTAGCGAGGGGGCTGATGACAGTGGGCAACAGTATACAGACCAGCCAGAAGTAAACACAAGGAGGAGGTGGCCTTCATTTTCCTTTTAGCTGTTTCTGGAAAAGAAATAGATGTACAAAATATGGCATGGAAATTAATCTGTTCATGGTTCAGCAAAGTAAAATGAGGCTCTCAGAACACACTCTCCCACACACTTATAATTCACATTCCTGATGCACGTCAGTTTTCCCCAGAAAGAATATGCCTGCTAATACGCTATTTACATAGCCTAGTTCTCTCTCAAAAGAGGTAATTTTAAACTTCTAACAGTTTCTTAAATTTAATGTTAGCATATTAATAGTCCTAGGCTAAGACTGATTTTTTTAAAAAATTTGCAAATAACTGGAAGCTTATGGCCTTTTCCCCAGAGTAACTGGTAGGATGATTACTGCAGCCCTGTTAGCCTTCCTCAATTCATCAAATAATTAGAAAATGAAATCTGTGTTAAACAAAAATATGACATAATCATGGATCATACTGTCTAGAAGCAAAGTTTCAAAATACTCCTGGAGTTTCTTCAAAGGTGAAATACTAGATCAATATGGTAAGAAAGTCTATAGGCATCTGTATTGTTTCCACACCAGATTTTTATTTAATTATGTGAAGTGCCTTCTTCACTACCTGTTCTTTCCAGCTTTTGAAATGTTTTGACTTTTTCACAACAGTTATATCCCCTTGTTTAGATGTATAAAGGCACCCTTCCCAGGCAACAACGTAACTCCCCAAAATAAAAAGGCCAAATAATCCAAAGGAAAACTAGAAAGGTACTTACAGTGCTACAAAAAAGATCTTGATGCATCCATCTGGTCTTGTCTGCTCCTTCTTCTCTTCAGTGCCATTGAACAGCATCATGCAGAGTACCCCTGTTAATCATTAATTAGTTCAAACAAAAATTGCCAGTGAGGATGCACAACAAGCAGTAATGACATGGATATTTTGGACAGTTTGTCTAAACCAGACACACGCCAACAGTGCTGTGTGAGGGGGCTACAGACAATAGGGAACAGAGCAAGAACTGTATCTCCTCGTGCTTCCATGCTTGAGGATTGACAGGAGAAGCCTACTGTTGTGGGTGTCTGGCAGGAGAGCCACAGCCATACCCTTTGTGGCTGGAGCTGAAAGCTGTGACGCTGTGTGAAGGCCACCCCTTGCCTGGGTCCAGCTGAGCCAGCACAGCTTATGAGGGAGTGCAGTGTCCATGCCAGAATGTCCTCTTCACTTCATCCTGGGAACTGTAACCTCTCTGTCAGGATTTCAAGACAGGGTTTGGACTTAGAAAACCCTTTTGCCTCACTGTATACCTCATTCATAACCTTTGACACCTTGTTTAACAGTTTCAGGGCTTTTCTTATGGAGGGCAGACTGGTGATTGGTGAATGGTCTCTAGGTTTCTAACAAGAATAGCATGTGACATTACCAGTCTAGTAAGACATTTACAGTCAAGACAGTTGTTTACTCATTGTTGTGGGTCATCACCTGTGGCTGAGTATTTGGGGAACTGGTGAAGAGTTTTCCCTTGGCTTTTTAGAAAATATACAACAAAACCAGCACTGCTAAGAAACAGCATTTTTGACGGCTCCACAGACTGACAGTGAAGGGAAACCTGGTTGGTGAATACCTTGTTTCCTTGGGTTAGTCTTCTGTATCATATGCAACTGAAATGGACATCAGGAGGACCAAAACAAGTTGCCAATTCTCCTTTAATCCAGAAGGTCTTAAAAAAGATATGCTGGCATCACTGGATGATATTGGGTTGAACATCATATATGGACAAATCAAAGAAGGAGAAACTCAGGTAGAAAATGAACTTTTTAAACAGATCTCATTGCCCCTATTGTACTCCCTTCCACTGAGTAGGATGGTTTTGGTGTTCCACTTAGCAGTTATAGTGTGATTCCCATCATGTAGATGTAACATATGAAATCTGCATCCCATTTATTCCACATTACCAGCAACCCACAAAGCTGATGGCCACCATCAGATTTTGAAGTGAGGTTAAGATCCATAATTCGTAAATCACTGAACCATTGCCTAGTAATTACAACTCGATTATGAACTGTCAAAGTAGCTAGCAATGCATATGGTCACTGGCCTATTATAGCTTACAAAACAGTGAATAAGATTTACAAGATTGAAAACAGGAACTTGAGTATTTCCAGTTTAGCAAGCTCTGCAAACATACCAATAATCCTTAATCTTTGTTAACAGAGATCAACCTGTTTATTAGCAGTGAGGTAGAAAGGACATAAATGAAGGGACGGCCTGAAGGTTGACTCCTTTTTGATTGGAGAGGCATGCAACACCTCACACTTGCAATGAAATGCTGCAGTATCTCTTGTCTTTAAAGAATAACATAGATATACACAACCTCTGCTGAGAACCAAAGTTCTTTCTGCTTTGTTCATTAGTCCTTGTTATTTTCTTCTGTTTTTAACCAAAGGTATATTTATCAGCCTCAGAGATTCTGGAAGCGGTTCCATTTCAAGATACCTTCTGCTGCTATCTAAAACCACATAAAACAAGAAGAATTTATGCTGATTACAATAGTAAAAACATATTTACTAAGGTCTATAGCTTTGAGAACATCATGGAACTATGATTTACATATTGACTACATCATGGCACAGCAATTCAGTGATACCATATTGCCCAGCAAATAGCTAATCCACTGAAAGGATTTAATTTTCCAGCTGCCACCTAATTCCTTCGTTATCCTCCAAGACAGACAACACTTATTCTTTTCTGTTTTCTGGGGTTTCTTGCCTTTATAGCTTTACATTTTATTTCATTTTCTTACATAATATTCCAGCTGGATAAGATATTAGAGAGAATTAAAAAAAACCCTAAATTAAATTAAATTGACTAATTAAAAATTACAACATGCCAGGAAGATGGAGGGTACCTTCTCAGCAATGTTAAACTGTTGGGTTTTAATACTGACAACTCTTACAAATGTTCCTAGAATTGTGCCAATTAATCATGTAGACAACAAGTTCCATCACAGTTAACAGTAAATCGGGAAGACAAATGTTATCATCCCAAACATTCTTTCCTCTGCCTTCTTCTTCCTTCAGCTTTACATGCTGAGCACAATTACATATGGTATGAAATATTCATTGGGTCACTTGGAGTCATCTGTCCCAGCTACGTGCCCTCCCAACTCCTTGGGCACCCCCAGCCCACTCACTGGCAGGGTGAGAGGGAGGAAAGGCCTTGGCTCTGTGTAAGTGCTGTTCAGCAAGAACTAAAACATCTCTGTATTATCAACACTGTTTTCAATGCAAATCCAAGCCATAGCCTCATTCCAGCTATTATGAAGAAAATTAACTGTATTCCAGACAAAACTTAGAAGATACTTTGGATTTTCCATTAACTATAGCCTCCAATTTAACTTGCACTTCTCCAGCAGAGAACCCAGATATGCTTGTTCTTTCATGAAGGTTTTGCTTCATTTGTTTTCAAGAAATTAGTTCTTCATGTAAAAGTCTTGATAATTTAATTTTAACTATAAAATTTGAAGTAAAGTGAACACAAGATACATTGTAAACCAAAAGGATTTTATTTTGTTGATATGGCCTGCTCATGTGGTTGCATTGTTACTGATTACTGATATGGTAATATGCAGGAGAATATCATCTGGCAGATGTGCTTATCAAACACAAACTTCAAAAGGAATACAGTATAAATTATGAATATATTTTGTGAAAGACATAGATACATGTAAATTCACACACAGCTGGAAGTACCCATGGTACTCAAAAGCTCAATTAGTATGATGTGTTAATCTAATAATACATGCACAAGCCTGGCAGGCAGGAAACTTGGTTGCCCTCTGAGGACAATTCAAGTAGAAGAAGAAACACAGGCCTTAGGAGTTGTTTTTTAATATGATAACTGATTGCACAAGATGTGGAATTGTTATTAATTCTAGTTGTATGAGCAGTGTGTGAGTGGTTCCGCTAGAGATAATCATTTAATCATTATCTTTGCTAAATCAGAACCTCTGGCAATAATAAGTAATGCTTAGTTACTTGAATTGAAAAAAAGAAAAAAAAAAAAAAGAAGGAAGCAATGCTATCTCAAACTAATTGTGATACTTTGATAACAACAATATCCTCAAAACATTTTTAAGAGCTTTGAAGGATTGAAAATTTGCAGATTTTATATGCAATTGTTCTAAACCATTTTTGTACTAAAGGCTAATGGGGATTTTTTTTTCCATTCTGATATGAAGTAATGTAAAATGGCATATTCTATTCTGATGGCAGATTCTCTGAAAGAGTTAATGTCTCTCAAGCTTGGTGTTTACAGCCTAATCAGTTTATATCTTTGCCTTACTTTTAATATACTATTTTTTTTCCTTTCATTTAGACCTGATAGTGATTCTTAGGTGTAAAATATTTTACATCACTTGATATAAGACTGGAAAAAAATTCAAATCACACTTGTTCCTCATGCACAGAGAGCACTTTCTATGGAGAGTGCTAAAGCAGTGGAAGGACACAACACATTGCTTTCTGCAGCCTATAATAGGGAGCCTGTCCATCTTACCTACGTAAACACAGGTCTTTTGCAACCTTTCCTATTATATTAGCTCACTTTTTCCCTCAATAGGAAAAGTCTGAGGTTGGCAGTGCAGAAGATGGTTGAGAGGTCAAGGACTTTTTTTATTTTCTCTCTTTGGGCTGGGGCTAAACACTCTCCACAGAAAGTGCTTCAGCTCAGGTCTGTTGTGCATTCCTTTATTTTACCAGGAGATGGTGGCACAAGGCCCCTTTTTCCTATAATCCCCAAAACTCAAGGCTCCACACTTAACAGTTCTACCTGCAGAAAATGGTGTAAGAGAATCACACTAAAAGCTTGGCTTTTTGCAAGAATCTTACCACTCATAACTGGTATATGGAAATAATAACATTTTACTAGCTGAATTTCCCCTGTGGACCTTTTTCTCTTGGTGTAAAAAACCCCTTTCTATGTGAACAACATTTTGAGTGACAAGTTCACCAGAGAATAAAAGTTCTCATTTTGAAATAAGTTGTCTAGCAGAGAAATCTCTTGGTATTACTAATTAAATTTAAATTGATGTCTTACATTCTTTATTTCTATGATGTAAATATGGTTAATTGAGCACTAAGAAAATGACTTATGTAGATATTTTGGAATTATACTTGAAGTTTTTTGTTTCCAAAATAGAAAGTATTAGAGCTAAATTTTGCAAGGTGTTATCATTTTTTATTGTTTGATAGATTAATATTATTGGCCTCAGTGAAGAAGCAGGACGATCAACTAGCTGAATGAATATATTCAATAAAATTAAATTTATTATATGATTCCATTGCTGACATTCCTTTTCTTAAACAAGTCTTTGACATTGTGAGATTTTACAATGTGAGATTTTGAGGATTCTGAGTGGTCAATGACATAATTTAATGCAGCAATTCTCTTCCCTGTTTCAATGGAGGCAAAAGAAGAGACTGTGTGGTTGCCCTTAGCCCCTCCAGGTCATAATCTCACAGGTCAGCACAATTCCATTTCTGTCAGTGATTTGCATCAGGATGCCTCCACAGGACGCTTTGAGATCCAGGCTGTATCCACATGAGCTTTCTGTCATGATTGCTGCACCACATTTCCCAATCTGACAGTCTAGAAGTGTACAGAGGTACTAGAGTATATTTGCTTCTATTTGATGCCTCTCTTCGGTCACTCTTGACACAACTGTGAATATGTCTGGGCTATGACACACAGCACAATGAGAGGCATGGGCATGAGGTAGTAATCTCTGCCTGGGGCAACTGAGACACAAAATATCTTAGAATTTCACCCATAATATTTACCCCAGGGACACAGTTCAGACTTGAAAGATAGAGGAACAGGAAATAAATTCTAGTATCTGTCCCTTGAAGATGTGAGTTATGGTATGGTTTTTCTGATGGCTAGAGAATCTGTATCTGTGAGAACAGAAAACCTAACAGTATTCATGTGAATTAGGACTTTTCATTACATCTTTCCCCTCCTCTGTGCACAGATGGTTTCTCCTGCTCTGAAGTTCTTTCCTGACTACAATCAAAGTTCTTCTGATGACTAGAACACTTAGGTTGGACTCAATGATCTTGGAGTTCTTTTCCAACCTGATTCTATGACTGTGTTGTCTTATTCTATGTTGTTTTTTTCCTTTCAAACATTTTTCTTGATCAGAGCATCTTCCATGTGGTCTGTTTTTCCTACATGAAACACAGTAAACAATATTGTAACTTTTCCTTAATAAGATAGTTGACTAAGTCAGACAAAGTCTTCTTCAAACCCTCTGTATGAGCATCCCATTTGCTGTCAACAGTTTTCCAACCACAAAGGATATGCTCTTGTTTAGCTAAGTAATAAGTCATAAGAATTTTGTTTCCAGATGGCTTGTGGAAAAGAAACTGAACACTATACACATAAGACAAACAAAGGCTCATTTGTATAAATAAGGTGAATTCACTTGTAATAAATTCATTTCCAGGGGTAGGATTGAACTGAAAAGGCACTTTCATCATAGAAATTCTTTTTTTCTAGAAGCCAGCAAAGTCATTTGCAGCAGCATCAGTGTTGAACTGACTTTGTGTAAAAGGATATTAATCATAATCAAGGACATCTACATGAAATGGGTGAATCATAGTTTTCTTTAAAACTGTTAGTCTGAGGAAAGTACAATTACCAAATTATTTAAAAATGGATTCAGTGTTATACCTGGGACTGGGAACTTAGTGAAGGATATTTCTGGATCAGTCTTTGCTGATCAGTTTAAAGGGAGTGAATGATATTATACATATGCTCAGTTTAAATGTAATGAAAGCAGCTCCATGCTGCTTTCATGGGCTAAGGGCAGATGTGCAGTACCCAACAAGGAATGTTGTATGGATGAGTAAGATATGGAGGGCATGTTACATGTCTCAGAGATACATAGCCCATGGCAGTCTTCATGTTCCTTTCCCTCTTGATAATTTGCACTTGTTCTAACTTCCACTGCAGTGCATATTTAGAGTTTTCAGTGAAATATCTGCATTTTAGAATGGTCGTGTTTCTCTTGCGCTTTTTCTTTGCTTGGAAAGCCTAGTGCCTCTGTGCTCTGGGGGCATGGATAGGGATTAACACTGCTATGAGGGTTTTTCGTACCACTAAAAGCTACCAAGAGTCGTGTCAAAGGTTACAGCTGGGCTGTGAGGCACTGAGACTGCCTTGTATCAGCCTAGAGGTACTCCCAGTTCCCAGAATACACATTCAAAAACCACCCTGCCTAGGAATTATCACGATCATCTGATTCTTAAGAGCTTAGTGATTCTCTGCCTGAAATGAGTGTGAGTAAAGGGAAAAAGCCTGCCCCTTTTGTTGTACTTAGTCTACTGACACAATCAGAGTAGGGTTGGCTTACATCTAGGCGAATTCCCATTTCACTGAAGTAGTAGCAGCAATCAAGGGCCAAGCAGATGACACAGCTGTGGGGAGAGGACTGCTATGCCCATTCAAGAGCAAGTTCTTCAGATACCAAGGCTGAGATTCAAATTGCATAGCCAGGAATAAGAAAGGAAAATCCAAAGTACTGGTAGCAGCTGAAAAACAGGACTTATGTGAGCAACTGGTTCTTCTGTAACTATCCAAATGCTTTGTGCCTTTTGACATTAAGTCAGCTCCTCTCCTTACTGATAAAAGGTGAAATGCATTGAACACATACTGCATTAGTCCTGCAGTCCTCCTGCTTCGTGTTTTGTAACAACATTCTACTTGGACTCTGCCACAGAGCAAAGCAAACAGAGAGTTACTGACAGAAGCTATCCCATCATCAAGCTGAGTCCCAGTGGACCATAAGCAAGGTCAGATAGAACAAACACAGTCTCCCACATGGCTCATAGGTTGCCAGGAGAAGTCTGGCACTAAGGTCTGCCGGGGCGCAGCTAGGCTGCCTTTCAGGGACCCAGCCTAGTGGATCTATTTTCATTCACAGAGGTTATCAGCTGAGATATGCTCTGTTCAGGTATGTCTTTTTCCTCAGAGCTTCACATAAGCATGTGAGGTCAGAGTCAACAGACTGACAGAAGGTCATTTATCTTGGATGTTTATGGTAGGAGGTCACATGCTTCACTGTAAGCTTTATTATCCCCTTCTGCTGACGGTCACTGCAGGAAGTCAAGTGGATTACACTTTTAGATTATAAAAATGGTCTAATTCTCTTTCAGGGCTTAGTTTGGATACAGCTGTCCCATAGGCTGAAAAAATGCATGAGTGGGAACTGTAGAGGAATATTAAAGAGTGTTAATAAAATCACCTACAGATGAGTGAGAGATGCCATAAAATACATGTGTTTGCCACAGATAGAATGAATACACAATCTATAAGTGAAAATTCTAGCCATTTATGTCTACCAGAATCCCTTCTTTCCTTCTCTACCATTAAGAATTCTAGTACTATGAAGAGGAACTTTCCCTATAACATAAAGACAAACAACAGCTACAAGGACAATTAATACAAGGCAGACTAAGACAGATTTCTTGGAATTAGGACAAAATACCCTGTCTCCTACAAAAACTTTGCAGAATTGCCCAGTTCATAAAGAATATCATTAGAACAATGCTGAGAGTAACAACAGCCGGGTGTGTTCAGTGTCCAGGCTCAATAGATCTCTATACTGTGAACTATAGACTTTTTCTGGTTTTAGTGTATGTATAGCACAAGACTAATTAGTTTCATGTCCCTCGACATCCCTCCCTTCCAGAGAGATTTGGGGTGATACCTCTTCCCACCACAGGTCCCTACCACAACTCAGACCAACCTGCTGGTCTGGAGCATGAAATTTTCAACTGGACAACAACTGTGGTGATGCCCCAGATAGTGGTAAATAACTCCCAAACCAGCATTCAAAGGTGTCTGATTTGATACTTTTGTCAGGAACATTCACTCTCCACAGTCCCGTGTGGAAACTCACAATTCAGCTGTCATCCTCCCATTCCTTGCCTCTGCTCTCAAAAGTAAAGCCTGCGAGGTAGATAGGTCAGGAAGTTGCTCCATGTGTTATTTTCCAAAGCCTTTGCTCTGTCCTAGCAACCATGGGATTTTTCTTTCCTTTAGCAACAGGCCAAGAACCTGTTTTTCTGCCACTGCACCCTGATAAAAATCTCACTACTCAGATAAAAATCTCGTCATCCTACCTTCTAGTCAGTTCTGGTGCACAGATTTATCGGGATGGGATCTTGTGGGAACTGCTCTCAGCGCTTGTGGAGTTCTTATGGCCATCGCAGAGTGGGCTGCCTCACACCACAGCAAGTTATGAGTGATCTCAACTCTGTAAAAGCCGCTGCTCTGCACAGAGGTGTGGTCTCTCCCAGTCCACTGAGTGATGGCATCTCATCCCAGAGGCAAGAACTCAGGGCCTCCACCAAGTTCTTGCTATGCGTTGCAAATGGACTCATATACGGCAGCAATCTCCAAGTCTCCCTCAGTCAGAAATATAGTCCTCCATACACCAAACCCCTGCTTCAGGCACCAATGGGCCTCAGTAAAGCTCCTTTACGCAGGGTGGACCAAGTTTGGGAGAAGAGCTCAGAAGGCCGGAGAGATGTTGGGAAGCGGGGAGCTTTGATTTGGGGCTTGCATTGCCTTTGCAGTGCTCACAGCACATTGCCGGGATCACTTCCTAGAGACAGGGACTCAACTCCACTTGCAAAAAAGGTATCCAGGATCAATATGCAATGGCATGAGTTAAAGCAGTGCAATGAGAGAGCAGCTGTCGAAGTCAGTCTCTCCTTGAGGCAGCAGCTGTGTGATAAATGGTTTGCTATAGAGTTTAGCCCCAGTACTCCACTGCAGTAAGAATGGTGATCTACAGACCCACATCAGCAAGGAAGTGTCTGTGTATTTCTAGAAAACAAGCTTTACCCAAATATGCATGTAAAGAGAGAATGTAAAGAATCACAATTTCCATATGAGAAAAGTTGTATTTGTTTAACAGACTTTAAAGCACATTTTACAGGCATCCTGATATGTTAATAAGAATGACTGAGGGTTTTTGTTGATTTTAAAAGATTTATAGAATGATAGCAAGAGACTGGAGTAATTCCTTAAGTGAAGGATTTAAGTTGCAATGCTTATTTTATTTATCAGCTATAGCAATAATTCATGAATAACATTTGTCACAGGACAATTCTTTGACAGTTTATGCCATGCCTAATGTCACCATCTCAAAGTTTCTTTGCTGACCTTGTGGACTGCAAAGAGACATATTGGGACCTACAGCAGAATAGATCTATTGTTTCAGGGATTTTTCTCTTTTTGTTTTTGTCAATGATTTCTTAAGAGGTCCTAGGCCAAGAGTTGGAAAATGTGAGAAAGAATAGGTTGGTTGAGGATAAAGAGCCCAGGCAGCAAAGAGTAACGTAAAGAGGAGGGGACTGTGTAGGAACCAGCTCAGGTGAATATTGGTCATCATCAAGTCCTGGAGAAGACACAGTAGAATTACAAGACTTGTTACTTGCTGGGATAAAGGTTTTGATGAGTAACAAAACTCCTTATCAGGGAGAATTCACTTTGAAAAATAACAACATACATTTAAAAAAGTTATCTTTCAAAGAAAATTTGGAAAACATATTAATAACTTCAACTGTGTTTTGACCCTGGCTGGATGCCAAGTGCCCAACAAAGCCACTCTATCACTTCCTTCCTTTAGTGGACAGGAGAGGGAAAATATAATGAAGGTTTCATGAGTTGAGAGAAGGACCAGGAGAGATTACTGTCAAAGGCAAAATGGACTTGACTTGGGGAAATTAAATGAATTTATTACCAATCAAAAACAGAGCAGGATAATGAGAAGTAAAACAAATCTTAAACACCTTCCCCCTATCCATCCCTCCTTCCCAGGCTCTACTTTCTCCCCTACAGTGGTGCAGGGAGACGGGGAATGGGAGTTATGGTCAGTTCATCACATGTTGTTTCTGCTGCTGCTCCCTCCTCCGGGACAGGAGCCCTACCCCTTTTCCAGTATGGTGTCCCTCCCACAGGCAACAGTCCTCCACAAATTTCTCCAGTGTGAATCCTTCTCATGGGCTACAGTTCTTCATGAACTGCTACAGGATGGGTCCCTTCCATGGGGTGCAGTCCACCAGGAACAGACTACTCATTGTAGGTCCCCCACAGGGTCACAAGTCCTGCCAGCAGACCCACTCCAGGGTGGGCTCCTCTCTCCATGGATCCACAGGTCCTGCCAGGAGCTCCGGTGTGGGCTTCCCATGGGGTCACAGCCTCCTTTGGGCATCCACGTCCTACACAGGGTGCAGGTGGGTCACTGTATCCCTCCAGGGGTTGCAGGGGCACAGCTGCCTGACCAGGGTTTCATCATGGGCTGCAGGGGAATCTTTGCTTTGGCACCTGGATCACCTTCTCTCTCTCATTCTGCACTGACCTGGGGCTGTTTCTTTCACTTATTCTCACTCTGCTCTTCTCTGGCTGCAATTACTTCTGCAAAATAACTTTTTTTCCCTTCTTAAATATATTATCACAGAAGCATTACTGTCATCTCTGACGGGCTTGGCATTGGCCAGTGCCAGCTCTGTCCTGGAGCCGGCTGCCATTAGCTCTGTTGGACATGAAGGAAGCTTCTACCATCATCTCAGAGAAGCTGACCCTGTAGCTGCCCCCTCCCCCCCACTACCAAAACCTTGCCATGCAAGCCCAATACAATTACTCAGCTGGGGAAAATTTACATTTAAAAAGCATTACTTGATGAGGGGTTTTTACAACTTTTTTGCTTATTAATTTGACAAGGAAATTCCTCATTTACTTCTGAATATCCCTCAGTCAGAGAGTAGTTAGTAGCACTCACTAGCCCACATGTGAGAACACTGTACCCATTATAACTCATGCCCAATACCAATATGCCAAATAACTCAGCAATTACTTTTTAGTAGGATCAACAATTTTCCCCATGAAAAGTGTAGTGTCAGTTTGCTTGTCAGAGATCAAAATAATGAAGGGCTTGTTGAATTTGGTGGTAACAGAAGGATACAGAAGTCTGCTAGAGATTATGGCAGTGGCTCCTGCAGCTTCAGTTCCAGCCTCATCAACTTCCAGCAGGGCCTTGTGAATTGCCTGCAGGGAAAAGAAGAAAACACTGTGGTTTATATATGGGACAGGAAGAAGGAGGTAAAATAAATTCTCTTCTTATGGAATATTTAGGAGAAGAAAGGAGTGATAAATCCAGTGAATGAAACTTTCTTTTATGGTAAATCTCCAGTGGTCTGAAACAGGAGTGTTCTCTATGTCAGGACTGAACAAGGAGGGCCAAAAATAAACATGGACAGACTGTAAGTACATTCTCACTAGTGCTGAGTAGAGGGAGATAATAACAGCCCAGGCACAAACCAGTTTACTTTCTTGGATGGTTTGGACTTTCAATAGCAACACTTTCTCTTATTCCAAGGTTAATGAAACACTGCTATTTAAATGTTAATATAGGGGTAGTATTTGGCATCTTTAACACTAAACCATGGCTTAAACTGACATGGTGAAATTCTGCTTCTGCAAACTGAAAGTCTCCTGGAAACTTTGACAATATTAAAAAATTAGGTACTAATCAACACAAAGATCATAATATACTCTTCATTTACAGTTTACTTGACATAATATCATATAAAATATTATATTCCAGTGCCAAGAAATCATTTCAAATGTTCAACTTTTCTGAGTACTTAATATCCAGCCTTTTAATAGCAACACTGAAGTAATATATAAGTGATCCAGCAGATTCTTTCTGCAGAAAAGCACCATTACTAAGCAAGCCCCTATGTGTTATTATGACTTTTATTTCTAACTTCAATAATAAAAGGAGGGGAAGAAAGTCTTTAAAAACCCCAGACATAATTGATCAAAACAGCCAACCACCACCCCATTACCAGCACTTACTTGTGAAACCTGGAGATTACGACTGCCACTAATTCCAGACAGATCAGCATTACCTGAGAACACCTCAGTAATGCCCATTTTCTCAAACAGGTCTTTAACATCGTAAGACCCACTAATAGAAAACTTTGGTAACTGCAGATTTAATCTCCTGTTGATCAAAGAAAACAAAAGAGCAGTGAGGCATTCCAGGCCTGTTTCAGCCAGCAGGATGGATAGTATGCAATTCAGCAACACTTGAAAGAATTCTTTTGATTATAGACTTGTTTGACGGTAGCATTTGTATTCCTTGAGCAATTTTGGCATCCAGAGAGATGCTCCATCTTCTTGTTCTTACATTCTCCATTTGATTTTGGGGAAAAGAAACAAATTTCTTCACTGCCACTCATTCATCCCAATGCCACACACACAGCCAGCAGAGTTTTTTGGCTAGAGAGTTACAGAGAATAAGCAGACCGACTGTGGAAAGCCTAAAATAAGGGGAAAGGAGGATAAAATCTATCATGATAAAATTCATGGTGAAGCAAATGAATTGTATTGGCACCATGAAAGAGGAGGTATGGTAGTCAAAAGGTAGCCAAGCAAATCTTGAGGCAATTGTTACAATGCTGTGACCCTTTCTGTTAGGTCAGAGAGCCTGCAGTTTCTTAGCAGTTATGCTCTGGTCTGACTCATTTGAGAAATTGCTTATTTATGAAATCAGGACATGATATCCAGTAGGAGGTGATCTGAACTTAGTACTTCCTTGTAAAAACAGTGAATTGTCCTCAAATATAGTAATTCATCTACCTAGAGTTACCTGGTCATAAGTCTGTTATCCCATTTACAAAGAGTTTCCTTGGAGAGAGCATCTTCCACTTGCTTCATCTTTCCATCATCAGGCAGAATGAGCAATGCTCGTGCAGTGCCCTGGTAAGGCAGCTCTATCACCTCGCAGGAGAGATCCTGGTCATAGTAAGTGTTAGAGATACTGTCACGCTGCATCATGTTGACTCTAACAGATGCATTTGTGTTCACAAAAAAATCATCCTCATATGTACGCAAAGGATCAAAAGACTTTTCCCAGGCAGCTAATGGAGGAAAAGAGAAGATATTGCACTCAAACGTGATGATCACAAGAAATGGTTCATCTAAATTAGACCAACTTAAATGTAGGACAGTGGACGGCTGTTTATGGGAGAATATGACCACTGAATAACCTCCTGCTCAACAAACAATAAAGCAATTTTAGCTGTGCAGTGAGATCAGCATATTAAGTGTGAGTAAGTCCTGTCTTGCTGAAAAACAACACAAGGCTGATGAGGACCAATTGAGATTCCTTCTTCTACTGTAGCCATATGTAATGCCTTTTATGCCATTTAAATAAAATCACTTAAACTTTCAGCCACAGGACCTTCTTCTCATGCCTTTCCTGTTAGGCTATACCCCTACACAAGCTGACTGCACTCAGCCTGGTGAGGAATTCACCAGAAGATTAAAGGGTCTTAGCGTTTGAGCAAGCCTCCAGAGACACAGGCCCTCAAAATGCTCTGTCCCAAATTTTCATGCAATGCACCTAGTGGATCTACCATAAAACTGGGGACCCTGTGCAATAATATCAGTCCACCAAGTTTGATTGGCACGTACAGTCAGCATAGAGATCTTGGAAACATCTGTAGTCATTATGCTCTCAAACCAGTGAGCAGTGGATCCCTGTCTATGAGAGGTCCACCAGAGTGGGACTTCTCTGTCTACAGCTTTCAGTCAGACTGCGTCATAATTAAGCAATCAGTATTTCTCAACAATCAGATGCCCTGCTCTTGGCCAGATCTAATCTCTACTTTGAAGGTTCTGCACAGTTTAGCTCTTTCCTAAACAGTCATTCTGGTAACAAATGATCAGGAGTTCCCTTAAATTTTTATTTTGCATCAAAACCATCTATTGGAATATTATGTTAAATATCTTACCTTTAAAATAAATGTAGTTAACTAGAACTAGTACAGTACTTGGTTCAAGATGACCAACTAATTCAGGAATTTTCCCCTTGGTTTTCTCCTCTACATATTTATTGATTTGCTTCTTAGCTTCTTGTGGTTTATGGAAATCACTAGAAAAAAAATCTGCATCATAAAATTGTTTGGTATTTTGTAAAAATGACTCCTGTGGTTCATACCCAGTATCAGTAAAAATGGCATTCCCTATATTTAATGTGATATTAGCATCAGCACAGTTCAGTACTGATAAAACTTTGTGGAAACTGTCATGTATATCCTGTATGCGAGCCTCAGTCAGATCGTCAAAGCCCAGTCCTCCAAAAATCTGAGACAGGGTGGTTGACTTAGCACCAACAGCCAGCATGGCAAAGGCAGTGGAGATGCTCACGGGAGAAAAGAAAACATTTTCATCAGCTTCTTTCGATATAACTTGCTTGTAAAATCTAAATACAAAATCTGCATAGTTAGAGCCTTGCTTGTCACAGTTATGTGTTAATAAATTTTCTGTTCCATCTTGCAGATTAGTCTTGTTGACTTCATGGCAAATGTCTTCATGGCGGCAGTGGGTTACGGCACAATGAACAGCAAGGAGTAAACACAGGCACGGGATACACTTCATCTTCTTTTCAAATTATTCTGTCACAAAATAAACAGTCATTAAATGAGCAGATGGTAATGATGTGCTTGGTAGTAAGGAATAATAAATAGTTTATTAGCATAAATATTACATAATGTAACTGTAAATGTCTATTGTGCATACGATATTTAAAGTTCTCATGGGTACAATGTCAAATTCAATTAATAAATTCAGACAAGTTATAGATTAAAATGTCAGCATAATAAAACCATCGTATTTCATTGAAACTGGCCTGAAAAAGCAATACTTTTCTTCGTTGCAATACATTGGCTATGAAACATAGACCTAAAGTCCACAATAATCTCAATTAACAATGACATTATTTTCCTATGATCATTGTCTCCCATAGGGTACATCTAAACAAACAAGTTACCATGAGGGAAGACAGGGTGTGGGTTTCAAAGACATCAAATACTCCACAGCACCCACCCAAAAACAATTTGATAAATGTAAGGAAATGTGAGGCATCTCTCTACTCACTGGAAGTGGGGCAAATTCGCTCAGTGCTGCCAGGGCAGCAGCACAGGGAGAGGCAGCTATCACAGACTATTTGGTGCTTGTTAAATTCACACCTCTGTTTACCTCATGGCCCCGTTTACTACCTCACATGGCCAGTCATTGGCCACAGCTGGTGTTGGAAGAAAGGTATAAACTTCAAGGCAAAATTCAAGGCAAAAGCCTAGAGCATCCTGTGACATGACAGCAGTGCACACAGAAGTGGGCACAAAGACATTTGGGAAACAGCAGGTTTGCATCAGATAATGAGGTGCATGTTTGGAGGGAAGGAACCTTCCTCTTTTGCAGGGGGCCTGCAACAAGTGTTTGTAATGTGTTAAATGGTGTTTTGCTCCTCACAAATGGGTTAACTTGCATGGGATGTGGGAAAGACCTGGGTCCAAGAGGAAGAGGACCACGGATCCTATTTGGAAATCAAAGGACACAGATTAATTTCTTTGGAGATGACAAGTTTCTTTGTTATGCTTGTTCTCCTAATGCTGATGTGATATCCTACATGTGAGCCTCTGCTCTCCACAGGAGCTGAAATAAGTCTCTGGTTTACTGAATCCAGTTTCCTGCTGTTCTGGAGGCACTTCATACAAACGCTCTTCAGAACTGTAACAAGACATCAATGAAAATAAGCTTTTTGCTCTTGTAGCTTCTGCATGAAAATATTTCTAGAACTTTTCTACTATTATGGCTCCTTTTCTGGTTTCCAGCCAACACAGCCTGTTTGCAGCCTTTTCTTCTGGGAACATATTTCCCAATGTCCTGCCAAGGTAAAGTTGTCTTGGTCCTACATTCATTCCCAGATGTGAAAGATGATTGTATATACTATCTAAACAACATTTAGATAGAGTTTCTGAGGGCAGCCCAATTTCAAGGATTTTGTTTTTTTTTTTTATTGATGATCTTTCTTGTTTTTATAGAAAACATATACACTAGCTGTGTGTTCTCATGTTTGCTTAGATCTGAGTATGCTGAGTGTGCCTGAGAGAAGACAGGGCCCACTGCGGTGACCTGCAGTAACAATTGGTAACACTAAATTTGAATTTCCTTAAACCAAAAGATGAAGTATGGCCCTAGATGGGAATATGATTCAGCTATTTGTATCTCTTTTAAGCAGAACTCTCCCTGTTCTTCACAGCCAAAAAAAACCCCCAAAACCAAAACCCAAACAACCCTTATGTACTGTGGAAAAATGAAGCAATAATGTAGTACACAGGGTGTTTTAAAAGTACTTGATGTTTAACACGTTGTAGGCTGTTTTTCTCTAGATATTTGAGATATTGCGCACTCAAGTGAGAAAGAAGATAACTTTTATCTGTCCATGTTCACTTCCTGTGTCCAAACAGAGCTTAGCCTGAATTTCAAAGAATTTCTGAAGCAGACTATGGTTTGGGTTTTTTTTCTGCAGCAAGTTTATAATAGCCATGGCTCTGTTATAGGTTCTACTATAACAGATCAGTTAAAAAACTTTTCTTAATATCAGAGTCTCTACAGAAATCTCTGAAAGTAGTGCTTCTACCAGAAGCTGGAAAACACTGAATACTGTCATCAAGTTTTCCTCGCATACTTTTCCCTTTAGAGATGAAATCACATTAATTTCAACATTTTGAGATTAGAAAATTTCACACACAAATATTTTTGTTAACCCTTCAAAGCTGAAGAAATTGGAAAGGCTTTACTAAATCTAGCAGTACTTTTTATGCAAATTGGAAATTCAGAAAATAATTCTCTTCCAGACCACATATTAGTTTGTCTATGGGAATAAAAGGGGCAATTAAGTTTAAATTATGGCCTTCCACCCACCCCCCTACACTCACCCCAGTCCTAATTAGAAAGCCTGTCCTTAGCAATTCAATGGTTGTTTTATAAATTAAGTCACTAAAAATGTTTATAAATTGGACCTGGTTGTTCAGTCAATAGTGGGATTATACTAATTTCAAGTCACTGCGAAGGCTGTTTCCAACCTAAAAGGTGATTACATCAGTATTCTGTTTGGACAACTACTTAATAAGTCCCCACGACTTCAAAGGTTATTTTGGTTTCATTTCAGGCTAAACATATTCCCCCAGAACAGCAGGTCCCACTGGTCCCTTGCATGTCAGATTGATTAATCTTCCATTGCAACATCTGCACAGAACCAAATCACAAGCAGACAAATGAAATTAACCTAATATTAAAATTCCACCAACCACAGAAATCATTGTTTGCAAGTCTCCAAGAAAATGCATATGTAGTACTTACAAAATCAGAAGCCCTGTTGCATTCAACTGACCATGTTGTTCCCCACACTGTTACTTATACTGCTACATCCTCTTCTGCTTAATTAGTGCTGTTAAACATTAAACAGACAAGATAAAAATTAGAGCCAACCAAAAAAAAGGAGGAAACAAGGCAAATATTGCCGAAACGGGTTTGCGAAGATCATCTCTATTATTCAGCCAAAGAAGCTGACCAATCTTCAACCATTTGAAGAGTAGCTGTGACATCCTCTCTGTTGCCTCTGACCATGCGGGGGAGCTGAGCGCAAACATTGTGTAATTAGGGCCCTACTGGAAACCAGGAGATTGTACCTGGAATCACTGGAAACAGATACTGACTCCTGGTGCCAGAAGTCAGACTCTCTGTGCTGGGATGAAGTACACATGGAGCTGAAAGCCACGTATCACATCAGCTCGGTGCTCTTCCAAAGTCTATCCAGAGCCGAATCTTCTGCCTGATGCTCAGCCTGTATATGGATGGCAAACCAATTGCCTGTACCTTCTCTCTCTGACTGTAGCTGCATACCACCGAGAGGATATGTGATAGACATGTTTCCCTGATGGATTTCCTACTCTGGCTGATGTGGTCCCTTCATCTATCTTGGTACTGTGTGCATCTCAGTTACTGCCTCGGGCAGGTGGCGGGAATACAAGTAGCAAGCTGTTTGCTCCCACATGTGCACATACTGCATCTGTGCACTCACTTCTCGTTCTCTTTGCCCTCTCACACACTTCTAAATTGTTCAAATGAAAACAAGTACTACTTGTTTCTATTAACTTTTTCCAATAGGAATTAAGCGATGATGAATCAAGCTGACTGATTTTTTCCAGTTAACAACAAAGACCATGATTGAGTGGTGACATGAAATACATTTCCCCATTTGTGACGACTCTTTCCTTTGTACTTGTTTACTCACATGTGTAATTTTGTCATTACAAACATAGATAAACATGGAGACAGAACACAGATAAACCTCGTCTGGACACTCCCCTTCTTTGTTTTCCTCTTTATTTCTTCACTCCAAAACCCCCCACCCCCCAACTCCACTCCCCTTTCCGTTTTACTTGTTCCTTCTAATTCTGCCTGTAAAGGTCACAAACACAGAGATTATGTTACTCATCAAAGCCTAGGTGACTGACAGGTCATGGTAGTCAAGGACAAACTGTGTTACAAAATGGTTATAAGCCTCTTGTTTGCTCTTTCATTTGTGATGCCTTGTAATTACCGTTTTGTTTTTAATAATGTTAAGCTAAAATTTGACGAGGCATTTCCCTAGCATTTCATTGTAGCAGTAGCAATAAGGTGCTATGGCAGCTTGAAACTAAAATGACGAGGACACGCACGCATGCGTGCTGTACCATGTACTGCCATGAGCCATTACAATCCCACCTGTCTACTGACCACAATTTCAACTCTAAAACTAAGCCATGAAACCATGTTAACCAGCTTCATACTGATCATTTATATACTCAACTACGTCTTTCACTCTGTTATTTCTTTTTAATAGGAATAAAAGTACAGAATACTGAAATAACCAAACCGATGGGTTTTATCCCTTCTGATAACTAAAACCACGACAAAGTCTACATTGCCCAAGTCCCTGTTACTGCTGCGCAGTTCGTGTAGGTCAGTTTCAATACCACACCCCAACTCATATTTTGACATCTTTAGAAGAAATAGACCCATATAATAGTTCACGCATTTGCTAACATCTTGCAAACATCTTCCTGACTATTTGTTTTGTTTTGAACAGACCATTCTGAAACAGGTCTAAAGAGTTCTTAATTAACCAATGACTGGTATATGCAATGGCAACAGAACCACTCAACTTGTCCAGTGTTCAAAGGAAATTAGGCATTTTGTGTCAATTTAGCAACAATAACAGCTGTTCTGGAGTTACAGCTCACAGACACACAGGTTACTTTAAATATGAAAAAATCTTTACCCCTATATACCTATTATATCATAAGTTACACAAAGATTTGCAAGTGTAAGATATATAGACCACAAGTATATTAACCTAGCACAAATATGAAGGAGATGGAGTATGGAATTAGGAAGAAAATGGACATTGCCTTCATTTCCATTCTCTCATTGATAGTTTTGAGTTATGCAGAAGTCTTTGGGAAGGATCAGGCAATTGGAGTACAGGGAGAAAGTTAGATTTAAAATATATGCATGTCCGGTGAACTATGGTTTTTCTAGTCTGGATGACATATACAGTGAAGAAAAAAGGTGCAATCTGCACACAGTGGTCATGCCATGCTTCCAACACTTCCTGAAAAATCTCTTCCTCTGTCCTGTCAGAAAGACAAAATTCAGTGGTTTAGAAAGGGACTGTGAAATGAGGATGAAACACAGTCTATACACAGGGAAAAAAAACATTCATAAGAAGAGGGAAATTCTGTTCACACAACTTTTCTTTTTCATATGAATTAGCATCACCCATATGAACTAAGCGGAGAGCAGGGATGAAAACTTTTAAAAAATTGCTATACCAATAGCAAGGACAGATAGTGAACACTCATCATTTTTAAGCTTCAATGCCAGTTACAAATTATACACTAAATGTAGCAGGTGTGTTACATATATGGTGCACCAACAACTGAATCTCCTACTGCTGCTTCAGTGTGTGCAGGTTGGCAGGCATGACACAAGACCTATAGAAGATGAGACCTCCTGTAAAAGGGGCAGGAGAGTAGACAGGTTGCTTTAACATAAATACGCTTTATTTAGGCCCCAGAATCTTTCAAAAGAAGGCCTGTTTTTCATTATTTCTACATGTAACATCTTTACCATGGACTTTCTTTTCATACTTGAATGTTTCTGCAATGCTAATATTAGTAACAAAAAACTTTACTGAGATTTTGATATCTGGATGATTTCCAACAGCGGTACTGTGAAAGAATAGTATGCTTTCTGTTTTATTTGCCTTCTAACCCCCAAAACAGATGAAAAAATACTCTTATTGACTTTAAAGATCTCCAATAATATTTTCCATTGCCCAAGTACTTTTCAGGATACTGGAATGATTTCAGGCTGGGAGGGACCACCTGATGAGAGAACCACTGGACTGAAAATTAAGGATAGATGGCTATCTCTGTTGAGCAGCTCAGTTTTGACCTTGGGAACATCACTAACAGTGATAGGCTTCAGTTTCCTCATCTGTAAAACAAAAGTGACACATTAAACTTTGTCATTGAGATTAGATGGCATGAAAATAAAAAGATACTTTTAATGGCCTTGAGCATTGCTTTAGTTCTTATTGAAGTTAACGAAGTCAGGATAATTTTTTAGCAGTTTGATTCCATGGCACCTCCCTTGGGAACAGTGACACATGGTTTGAAAATCCGCAGTCTACAGGATGCGGATTTGTACAACTTCAAAGTGAAAATGGAAATGTTCCTCAATTGAAAGCTTCCATAAACAGTCCTCTATACTTTACAGAAAGTGTCTTCTTTCCTGATATGCTTAGCAGTTCTATTCAAGGGGTGGTAGTTACCTAGGTACACTACAGCATGGGGAGAGGTGATTAAGCACACGTAAATTGCAAGTATTAATAATCTGTATGCACCATACAACACTGCACAATCCAATTCTTTTACCAGAAATTTTTCTTTCATGACTAGAAGATGCAAATATCTGTTGCCAATAACTGGAACACAAGAAACTTGTACAGGAAAATAGAGAAGGATAAGACCATTGTGCTTACTGAACTTTTTTTTTCACATTTTGATTTGCCCCAAGCATATGCCAGCAGGGGTTGTTTCAGCTGAACCCTTTCATCTACTGCCCATCCAGTATCGTACTTTTAAAATCATGTTATTTGTCTATGGTAAGGCACCTGAATCCTGCTCTGACTGTGTAAGCTAAGAGAGGAAGGCTGATCAGCCTCAGTGGGTAGGTATAAGCAGCCAAGAAGCTGGGTTTCTACAGAGTGAACCAGTGACTGAGCTGGGAAGGGAAGTAGAAACTCCCAAGTCCCAACCCAATGCTGTGTAACTACTGGCCTGTCCTTTCCTAATAATGTTCTTGCATTAAAGAAATAAAGAAATTAATCAATTAATTATGGGTTTCCAACAGCAATATAGTACTTAAAATTTTAATAAATATGTGTCTATACAACATGAAAATGTAGTTAACAAGAACCATCCCAATGAGTAATTCAAGACTTAAGCAACTAACATTATTCTGAAAGCCTTCATTAAAAAGTTCTTCTTCACCTTCCCATTTGATCCACTGACCCTGCTATCTGGGACCATCTCATCTGAATTGCTTTCCTTACCTCCTTTGTTCTCCTGAGCGATACTGAATCAAGTGTCTACCTTTAATTGCACAGCTGATCAAATAAGGTTGATCAAAGTGGATTGAAGTAAACAATAATGACATTATTCTGTGACTCAGAAGCCCAGCTGCCCAAGCACACCATATGGATTTTGGCTAATGTTCAAAGAAAGGACCTACAAAGTGTTCTTGCAAGCAACAGAGTCAATTTACCTTGTTTATTACATATATATATATATGTCTCCCTACTCATACAGAATAGCTCTGTTGAAAATGAGGGTACAAACACAGGAATCCACCAGGGAACAAGTGCAGTAGGAAGGCAGGTTTCGTTTTTATTTTGAATGGATATAGAGTAGACCAAATTTTACTGTGGTCACTGATTTTAATTACACCGGGAGAAGATTTAGCTCAACATCATGTAACTCTTAAAATTCCTACTCTAGATCAATATTCAGACACTTTCAATAAAACTATTTTTCTCTGTAATCAACCATTACACAAGCATCTCAAATCTGTTTATTTTAAGAGAAGTTTTTTGGAATTGTAATTATTTCGATACAGATGAAGACTTCCCTCCCCCAAACTTGTCGATACCCTGTCTAATGTTGGCTCCTACATACTGTTAGCTCCTCTGACATCCTTTTCCTGCCTTTCTTCACATCGCCCATGGTCACTTGCAGACCACTCTCATCTTGGCACACCATTCCTCTACTCTTGCTTCCTCCATCAGCTTTGAGAGCAATGGCAAATAGAGCCTGTTGAAGAATCATAAAGGAAGGCATTCCCAAAGGAGTCACAGCAATCCCCTTCACCAAAAGTAAACCTTTGGGGACCAGGGAAAGCCCAGATTTTCACTGAATACCCAGGTGTCTTCTTCCATACAGCAGCAGAGCATTAAGGCACTCCTAAGGCTGGGGTCAGCAAGAATGGGGCTCAGCTATAGAGAACAAAAGGGTTAATCAGGTCACAAGAACTTCTAGGTGAGAATGTCCTGCTCTCAGGTTCATTGATCAGCCAGTGAGAGTATTTTTTTCCCCTGATGATGCAATGTTTTTAAATTAATGCCTTTGGTAGAACTTAGGTGGGTGGGGATTATGAAAACCAGTTTGAACTGGTCTCTGGCCTTTGTGAATGCTCCGGCTCTCATACTAATGATGATTGAATTAATCTCTTAACAAACACGTTTGTTTTTCTAATTCGCCTCCACACACACATAATTACTATAGCTTCAAACCCAACACCCCAATATTACAGCACAGATGACACTTCGCATCCCCTGATCTTCGGAGATCTCTGAACTATTGGGATCCTTCCTGAGGTGATTTCTGAAGCACAGATCTCCTCACCAGGAACAGAAACCTACAAGCCAGGACTGTGTCTAAGAGGATTCACTGTCTACAAAGCAGAAAATTTTTTACCAGCATGTTCTAAACATATTTTCTTTCGTAGCTTAATGAGAAAGCAATTATTTTTACTACTGGTCCATAGGCATTCAGTGCTAAGAATGCCTAAATCAAAGCTAAGAAATCCCTAAATCCTTTGAGCTCGAGATCCCTACTTACCTTTGATGGTAGTAGGCTTATAACTGAGCTACAACTTCATGATTCTATTACTTATAACAGTACTTCACAAATGCTCAAGATTTTTCTCCATCTTAGAAACTTTCCCAGATTGCACAAATACCCAGATTCTTCCTGTAGCCCCTAATGTTCCCCTTTAAAATCCATTCTCAGAAAACTTCTTGGAAGTTATCTGAGAGAGCAATTTCCATGTAAGAAAACAGGATCAGAGAAAAAAGAATATTTTCCTGAATGTGTTTGCTTTGTTAACATTTTGAAAGAGAAATAATGAAAATGTTCCATGCTGATTTTTATTTTATAAGATGCTATCAAGTAATTGATTTTCCTATCATTTAACAATAAAATGGAAAAAAAATCAAATTTTCAGGAAGTTTGTTGAGATTTTAAGGTCATTTATTGGATGTGAAGATAATACAAATAAGGAACTGTGGACATTATTTAGAGTCTACTGTAGAAAAAGTCTGACTTGAGAGAAAATAATTGTTTACAGAAAAGTTTAGATCAAGCATTCAATTCCTCAGGTCAGGATGGAAAAAATCCATATCGGCTGTAGAGGACCTGAACAATGAGGAAGTAATTATTTTGCCACTCACAGTTTTATTCTCATTTGCCATTTTTTGTGGAATAAAAATTGATTTATCATATACTCTAAGGTCATATATGTAGAGGAAAAACAGTTTAGAACTGTTACACTGAGAACTAATTCACATTAAAAAAATAAATTTTATTCAAAAAGTTTGGTATGAATCTGATGGGAAAAACAGACTAGTAATGAGATATTCCCATTTAAAAAATATACATATATTTTATAGAGAAATAAAAGAACAAAACCTAGAATATTAAATATGATAGCTCTTGTTAGAGTCTTTGTGAAGATACATTGGTAAATGGCAAGGCATTCATGTGATTGTAAAAAGTATAATCAATGGTTGTTAGAAGACCAAAACTGCAAATAAACAGGCAAACGTAAATTCACCTACTTCAAACATTCAAAGAAGTGATAAAAAGACCCTCGTGATGTCTCAAAAAAAACACAGAGTTTTTTTATAATGAATGCACCTAAACTACTGAGTCAGATAAATTGACTTAGATTTTTAGTTATTTCCTGCTGAACCATTGAGCTGATAGAAGCATTGCTGTTAATTGAGGAAATAAAAATGCCCTTAAATGCCAGCCCTAAACTGTTGCCTTAGAGACCCTCAGGCACGGCAAAAGGAAACAAACACTTAGGCTTTGGCTCTGAGTTGAGCCTATAGATCCACAGTAGTATACATCTATAGTATATATACAGATACCTCATCTATAAGCCAAATTAAATGGGCACCCTTAGCTTAGATCAAAGACTCATCTAGTTCAGTATCCAGTGCTGCACATAGCACAGACAGTGTAGGCACATCACGGTACATGGGCACACTGAGCTTCCCTTTCTTCCTTTCATTGTAATCTCCCACTGCTTGGTTTACTTTTTCATCAGCACCGAGCAGGGAGATGACATACTCAGTGGACTACCCAGCATCACTACAAAGTATCTATCCTGAGTGGCAATGACTAACTTGAGACCATCATTCCAAGTATAAACCAAGGGCTTATGTCCTTGTATTCTTTGCCTTATATCTCCTGGCAGTGATTTTCCTCTGACATTTTATCAGCCAGTCACTGCATACTGTGAGATCATTCCCAATGAAAAAGGTGAAACCACTGGGAAAATGTGTCACCTCACAATTTACTAAAGTCCCACATTGTCTCTGACTTCTCTGAATAATGCATGCCTGAACTCATTGCTTATTAAGGGTCTTCCTCCCTCACTAGCTTACAATTTTTTTTAGGTCCTTCCCTGGGGAATATTATGTTTACAGAAGTATGTGACATATATCAATCAAACCATTATAACACATGGACAGATCAACTCTTTCAAAGAATTCTTTGGCAAAGGATTCTGGCTCCTGCTGTAAAAGACAATAGAAATAATTCTATAAATATATTAGTAATAAGAAGTAGCTAAGAAGAACCTCCATCCTTTACTACATGTGAGAGGGAACATTGTGACAATGGATGAGGAAAAGGCTGAGACAGTGCCTTCTTTGCCTCAGTTGTTAATAGTATGACCAGTTGTTCTCAGGCTACCCAGACCCCTGAGCTGCAAGACAGGGGTGGGGAGCAGAAGGAAGCCCCCATAACCAAAGGGAAAATGGTCAGCAACCTACTACATCACTTAGACACACACAGGTCTGTGAGGCCAGATGGAATCCACCCAAGGATGCCGTGGAAGAGCTCACCAAACTCCTTTCAATCATTTACCAGCAGTTCTGTCTAACCAGGGAGGTCCCAGGCAACTGGAGGTTGGCAAATGTGGCACCCATTTACAGGAAGGGCCAGAAGAAGGATCTGGGCCAGTACAGGACAGTCAGCCTGACCTCCGTGCCTCAGCATGCAGAGGACAACTGGGTGATCAGGCCCAGCCAGCATGGGTTTATGAAAGGCAGGTCCTGCTTGACTGACCTGACCTCCTTCTGTGGCACGGTGACCAGCTAAGTGAATGAGGGAATGGCTGTGGATATTGTCTACGGGACTTCAGTAAAAGCTTTGACACTGTCTCCCAGAGCATCAAGTCAAAACAACCCCATGCAGTGCTACAGAATTGGGGCAGAGTGGCTGGAAAGATGCCCAGTGGAAAAGGACCTAGGATGGTGGCTGACACCCAGATGAACATGAGTCAGCAGTGTTCCCAGGTGGCCAAGAAGGCCAATGGCATCCTGACTTGTGTCAGAAACAGTGTGGGAAGCAGGAGCAGGGCAATAATCCTGCCCCTGTACTCGGCACTCATGAGGCCGCACCTGAAATCCTGTGTTCATTTTTGGGCCCCTCATTACAAGACAGAAATTGAGGTGCTGGACCTTGTGCAGAGAAGGGCTATAAAGCTGGCAAAGGGTCTAGAGAGTAGGTCAGATGAGGAACAGCTGAGGGAGCTGGGATTGTTTAGCCTGGGGAAAAGGAGGCTGAGGGGAGACCTTTTTGCTCTCTGCAACTACCTGAAAGGAGGAAGGAAGTTGTAATGAGATGGGGTCAGTCTCTTCTTGAACGTAGCAAGTGATAGGACAAAGGAAATGACCTCGAGTTGCTCCAGGGGAGGTTCAAATTGGATATTAAGAAACATCTCTTCCTTGCTGTAAGTTGTCAAACACTGCAACAGGCTGCCCAGGGAAGTGATGGAGTCACCATCTCTGGCTGTATTTAAAAGATGTGTGGATGTGTCACATATGAACACGGTTTAGTGGTGGACTTGACAGATCTGGGTTAAGGGTTGGAGTTGACCTTAAAGGTCTTTTCCAGCCTAAAATATTCTATGTTTCTATGATAGTCATGTTAGTTCTTCAGTATTTTGTCATACTTATTCATAATACATAACTACAAATTCTGCGTTTTCCCAAAAAGCGAAGTTGAACTAACAGTTCTGCAAGTCACTGCATGTTCATTTGCACCTCTTTGAAAAAACTGAACATCACATCTGTCACTTTTTATTACTCTGGTACAAAGATAGTTTAACTGTTGCATCTAGGTGGAAAGTTTAACTTTTTTCTTCTTGAGACACCTAAGATCTCTTGCATGCATACTAAACAGTCTTGGCAATTTTTTGTTGTCTGCTCTTTGATTACTTTTTTTTTCCCCCTGAAAACTCTCCTATTGTTAGTTCAGCTTGGAATAGTGGTTCAGACTGCAAAGGAAGCACATGTGCAATGCATTCAGCTTTTCTGTTTTGCCTGTGCCCTCCTTGTGCACTTCTTCTGCACTTTGAACATCCACTGGCCCCTCAGGCTCTCTGAAAAAGAATATATTATCATGTAACATGACTTCTGCAAGTTTCTTTTCCTCAAAGTTGCCATTGTCCTTTCTTATCACAGTTTTAGATTTGATGTTGTGGGATTGTTCTTTTTTTCAAGGGGGCATTCACTGGTCTGATAAGGCCTTCTATTTTGTGAAATTTTTCTTCTTAATTCTAATTTAGTTTTTTTGTGCAACTATGGTGGTTTTTTTCCTTTTCAAGTTAGGGTTTCTTGGATTTACTTCAAAATGGAATGCTGTACCTTTTTACAGGAAAGCAAGCTGCAAGATCTGGTTAAGTCAGAAAACTATTTGTGACCTAGCAAGATCTGCAGTGCCTCTAGATTGACATAAAATGCAAATAACCGTAAGAACCTGTAGAAAAGTACCTTCAGTCAAGGTTTGCTATGAGTCCAGTGATGTAGGCAAATTTAGTAAGCCTAAATTTCAGTTTCGGAAACACTACACTAATTTTTTTCTTATTACCTTATTTGAATGCCACAGAAATGAGTTTTTCTTCACTGTGATTTTAATTTGGCAGTGGTTTCCCCTACAGAAAGCTGTCAGCTTCTAAGCACTTTTCTTGTTTCCCTGTCATAATCTATTATAAAAAAGGTATAATCTGGACAATATTTTGTTTCTGGAATAACAGGAAACAGCTCAAAACACATGCTAAGGCTGATAACATATGTATTACAGAATCACAGAATATGCTGAGTCAGAAGGGACACACAGGGATCATCGAGTCCAACTCCTGGCCCTGCACAGGACCATTCCCAAGAGTCACACCATGTGCCTGAGAGCATCATCCAAATGCTTCTTGAACTCTGTCAGGCTTGGTGCTGTGACCACTTCCCTGGGGAGATTTTTCCAGTGCCCAGCCACCCTCTGGGTGAAGAACCTTTTTCTAACACCCAACCTAAACCTCCCTTGACACAACTTCAGGCCATTCCCTCGGGTTTTGTCAAGGTAGTCAAGAGAGAACTTTTTAGAAGAGAGATGAGAGACACACAGAAGCTACACACTTGATAGAGTAGAACCAGCATGCTCTCTATAGGCTTTGAAATAAACATCTCTGCATCAAAGGAATGCCCAAACTTCCCAAAGTCTTCTGTCTAACAGAGATAACCTACTGCCCAGGCTAGAGACAGAGGGCTTTCAGAAACTCATTACTGGCATTACTACTACTGGTTTTTGACATTTGTCAAAAAAATCTGCTTGAACCATACTTAAGTCTTAACTCTGAACTACAGAAGTAAAATAGCAAAATTAGAAAACGTTTAATGTCATGTTTATTCATTGAGGTTGTTCTACCGTAGTACATTTTTCTGCATATTTCAAGACTGTACAAAGACTGGTCTTGATGCTTAATACCTATTAACACACTAACCCATTTTAGTCAATAATTTACCCCTCCTGCAACCAGAGATCAGATATATACCATGAACATGAGTAAAGAAATAAAATAATGATGGATGTTGTGAAAACCAGAAGAAAAAACATAGACAAGAAAGTAAACCAAGAGAAAAATAAGCATGTTCATTATGAATGTGACTTTGAGTATTGTGTATCTTAATAGTGAAAACAGCTCTTTATAATATTGTGGCTATACTAACCATGAAGCAGATGAGAAAGAGAGTACCAATGTTGTAGTACTGGACAGTCTGGGAACAGAAGGGGTTATATCAAGAGACACGGCAGGTGTCACTGATGGGATATAGGTGTTACTGGTAGGGTGCTTGATCCTACAAACAATACTGGAATGGCGTTTACTACCATGGGTAATCTCCCAGGTACAGACAGTGATGGTACAGACACTGGCACCAGGAGGAGATGGCTTATGCTTCCTGCTGCTTGGGGACTTCTAGAAGCGAGTTTAGGTGCAGGCATAGGCTAGAAGTAGTCTTCTGACTGCTCCGAGCTGTATATCTGATTCATGAAGGTTGGCTCCTGGGCACTGAAATGCAGATTAGATCTACCTCTTCTTTTCTTAGACCAAGTTCTTAGAACCTCTAAAGTTGCCCTGGAATGAGTCTGGACTGTACATTTCACAGAAACAGTGGGCAGGCCAGTATATATCTGCAGGGGGAAAACACACCTTCTTTGAGACCCCTTTGCAGCAGTCAAGCTGGGACACCAGCTGAAAGGCAACGATGTATTAGACTCACTGGACAACAATGGTACTATGCAAGGTAGTAAGCACTATGCATGTTAAGGTCTATGCTAGTTACAAACTTCATGTTGGTAGGAAAAGGGACACAAGTAATAAAGTGACATAACTTGTACCCACTTGTCAGTCAGCACAAAAAAAAATGTGAGAAGGCAGCCATGAGGGAAGAAGCAGACATACACAACTCTCTTCACCCACAGGCTCTTCAGCTTCCCTGCTAGAAGATGTATCTATGCTGTCAGTATCACACAGGCCTATCTTGTCCCAGAGCTAATGACAGTTCTGCCTGAATGCAGCCTTCTTAAAAAAAAAAA
>VXAY01004929.1:3431880-3516954 GCA_013399855.1 Oxyruncus cristatus | reverse complement strand
AAAAAAAAAAAAAAAGCAAGGCCCAAACAAACATGCAACTATGACAACTTAAATGGAGGAAGAGTCTCATCTACAAAAAACAGTGAATAACATCATTTTAAGAGGCAGAGAGCCCCTCTGTAGCCATGCCATACTCATCAGGTCAAGTACTTGATTTAAGAGTGGTGATCACCACATACGCAATATGTACATTAACTTAATCTCTTTTCAGAGGGTTCATAATTTTTCCCATGAAAAGTATATTGCTCTCCATAGTGATGACGATTAGGAATGGCCTCGTGAATTTAATTGTAACTGGAACGGACATAGGCACTATTTCCATGCCTGTGGCAGCTGCTGCTTCGGTGCCAGTCTCATCCACCTTTATCACAGCCTTATGAATAGCCTGTGAAGAAACAGAGATATTACAAGTCAAGGGAGTACAAAAATAATCACCTAAATAAGAATGTGACCTAAAAGCGCCTGAAGAAGTTATTGGGAAGAAACAAGCATCAGATGGACAGGGGTGAGTCCACTGCATAAAGACAGCAAAGTGGAAAAAGAATCACCAAGCTGGATGCAGCATAGCTTTCTAGTCCCAGAGAGGAAAAGTTTGTTTCCAGTGAAGGTATATGTCCCTGCTAGTGAAAACGTTTGTTTTGTTTCTTTTCTTATTCCTTGCACCCACTTATGGAGATCTTTACAGCTAGATCAAATATTAAGAGAACAAGACCGTATTTAACTGTCTATTAAAAGTTCATATAGCTGAAGAAATAACATGCAGACTAGCACAATTAATAAAATTCTGAAAATATGTTTCCTATGTTCTTTCATGTCTTGGAAATAACGGTAGCAAAGGAGAAGGGCCAGAAATGGAGCGCTAGAGCAGAGAAACATATAAGTTTTACCTTGGAAAGTCAAGACATTGACAGATCCTGATTCACTAACATCTTCCTGAGGTCATGAGGGCAGTTGTTTTCTTCATATTGGACATCAAGTTGCACTGATTGCAGCTTTAAACTCTAGGTTCATTGAAGTCTGACCTGTCTATAACTTTTACCTTGGCCTGACACTAATGAGAGTCATTGTTCATAGGCTTGAAGCCAAATGTTTATACTAACTGCATTTTCCTTTCCCCTAAACAGGTTAAAAGCAAGCAGTGTTTTTCCTCTCCCCTGCCCTCCATAAACACAAGTGGTGACACATGCTATAGCTCCATACTTGCCCACAATCAGGCTAAAGAAGACAAACACAAACAGAAGCAGCAATGTAGTGACTGTAACAGCACACTGCAGGAGGATACTGAGGTATGTATAGATGGTGATTTCATTATGTCTGTTTTATAAGGTTGCCCCATGCAGATCAGAATTGTCTTCTAGAGTAAAAAATTACAGACTTGTAACCTGCTCCAACCCAATTGCACTTACACTGCATGGACAAAATACTCTGTATGCCAACAACGCAAAGCCAAGCCTCTTTACATGAGTTTTGCATCACAAATAGTTGTACAGAAAGTGATGCAAGTATCAATAACCATGGGCCCATAAAGCAAAAAGCACTATGACTTACCTGGGAAATTCTGTGCTGGGGCTGTCCAGTGATCCCAGAGAGGTCAGCCTTATCAGTGAAAAGATCCATTATGCCCATTTTATATAAGATGTTTTTTAGGTCGTATGTCCCATAAAGAGTGAATTTCGGAAGATATAAATTTACTGAGCTGCCAGAAAAGAAGTACAAGAGTATAGTGAAACATTTGATCACGTATCACAGAATAACATAGACTCACAAGGGAAACTGATTTTGCTTTCTCCCTACAGACATTTTGCCTGCATCTCTAGCCTGCATAGGAGATGTACACTGACATTAATTTGAGGAGAAGAAATGGGAAGGAAGGCTGGCTGAGAGGACAAGGCTGTAGTTGCTGGCTCTCCGTCTGCAGTAAGCCAACACATGAACAGAGAAATTAACCCAGTGATCATTCAGCACAGTACAGCTGTACCTCCTTAAGAATCTTCATCTAACATTTTCAGAAGTTAAGTGATCTTTTGTCCAATCTGCTGGAAGCACCTTTATCATGACCCCTTACTGAGGATGCAGAGGATTCACCTTGTGAAAAGGAGATTCCTTTAGATGTCTCAGGCTGAGCACAAAAAAATCCAACACATGCAAGTTCACTGGTTACTTTTGGGAAAACGAAACAAAACCAAACCCATTGACCTTGTATATTTATCATATAAATCAAGACAGAGAAAAGAAAAATATGTACCAAAGAAGAAGGACAATGATAAATAGTGATAGAATGGATGACAAAGTAAAAAACAAAAGCACATTGACAGAATATAGATAGCCACTAGAAAAATTATTTTTCTATGTCAAACCCCGTGTCTGACAATAATTTTAAGTGATTAGTTTACTGTTTTCTACAAATAACTCAAAGCTCTATACTTCTGACTCACTTCTTCCTTACTTTTTCCATATGGATCTAACAATTATTTTTCAAGGGTTAAACAAAACATTTACAGCAAGAAGCAGCATAATGAAACAAAGGTTAGAGATAGTGCTGACATTATGTACTGTTTTCTGCTGAGAAACCAGGACAACTTTACAGGGCTCTGGCTCAGGGAGATGTGGAGCACTTAATGAAGCCAAGGAGCAAGACATCCAGCAGACAGGTGGGAAGGAAAGGACCCATACCTGAAGTGTTGCACAGCATCTAATGCCAAGTCTGGCTGGTATCCAAAAATGAAAGTGCTAGAGGATTGATAACTGATTGCTGATCTCTTAGTTCTCCCTAATTTCAGTCTGTGCTGATTGCTGTCCCAAATGATGATGCAATTATCATTGAATCATCTATCTTACTGTTGAGTAAAGACACTCCTTCACAAGCCCCCACTTACTTCCAATATGGAGGAAAGGGAAAGCCACTGTAACAATGCAATCAGGAAGGAAGAACTGGGATGCACTTTTCAGAAGTGAAAGTGATGTTTCCTCCACAGTCCAGCCATTAAATAGATCTCAGCTGCTTATACTGGTGACACTTTGGCACTATCCCCTGTTTGGCAGCCAACAGTTATGAAAAATGCCCCTCACAACACTTTTGCAACTCATATCATTTTGCAGACACAGAAACAGGGACAAACATAGCTTGCCCACAGCCCTTGAATCATTCCATATACTACTTCAAACCATTTATTAAGACCTCCCAGAGACTCCAAATAACAGCAGAGGCAATCAACTGCTTTAAAAACTAGAGGTAAAAGGAGGAGTTCATGTCAATAGTTTGCAGGAGAGAATGGTCATCATGAAAAACGGGGAGCAGCAGGAAACAAACTTGTTTTCAACAATGATGCTTTTTTATATTATAAGGTAGGAAACATAAATTCCCTCAATTTTATGTAGCGTCTTTCTTGGTAATTTTAAAGGCAATTGTGTTTCTTTGAAAAAATTATACATATGTATCTTGATTCACTGTCTTACTTGTCCTTTAGTCAAAAGCTATGTAGCTGCTTCCAGAAGTTTCAAAACTGTGAAGATGCACAGAGAATTAATTTTTTTTCCTTGTTTTTTTTTTTTTCCCAAATAAAAAAAACATATTTCGATTCTTTTGATAAGATTTAACAGTGAATCAGAGTTAGGAGCATGACACCGGGTTTGGGTTTCTGTATTAGAATGCAATTTTTCTTTTGAAAAGTATCATCTAAAGTAAGTTTTTCAAATGAGTATGTGTGAAGGTCACTAACTTGATACATCAAATTCATAAATGAGTATAAGGGCTTGATACTATAAACAAATTTTACCTATGCTTGTACAGGTATTTTGTCCCATGAAATGCTAGTACCATACAGGACACTAAATGTAAGGAGTATAAAACTATTTTTACAAAGCATATAACCTTTCTGCCTCTAGGCTCAAAGTTACCTTGAAACAAGTGTAGCTTCTTCCAATTTTGCCTTCCTAAGACCTCGGAGAGCCTGAATACAGAGGCTCTGCAACGTGCTTCACCCTCATAATTGCCGAATGGAAGTTGTTATTTCAGCATTAACTGTGCAATTATTGTTAATTTTAAAAGGTAAAAAGAAGCAAGAGACAAGAAGAAATGCTGAAGTGGTAGGAATTTACTTGTAAATAGAAGAAGGCAGAAGACCTCTCCCAAAAACATGACTAGAGGCCTAAGTCCAAAACCAGGGGCTTATTGAGAGTTGAAGATGGGAAAAAATTGCAGAAATGGAAGAAGTCCTAAAGCTGTGAAGTTTTTCAGAGCATGTAGTACTTAATGTGAAAATATAGGGACACCAGGGAGCCAGATTCAACTTTGGTCAGTGGCAACTCTTCTGCAGATAAAGCAGAACTAAAAATGGTGTTCTGATTCTGTGTCATAGCCCAGCACATTTGTTTCCTTGCCTACGATCTGAACCAAGAACTTCAGAATTTTACCTTTTTTTGACTAATGACCTCCACCTTGACATATGTTCACAAGACAATTTTTTCTCCAGCTTCCTCATTCTTCCTTTATCAGGCAGAATAAAAAATGCTGAAGCACCTCCTTTGTAATCCATTTGCACCACAGTCGAAGACAGCTGCTCATCATAGCCATGCTTGAACACGCCCATTCCAAACATCATCGGGACTTCAACAGCCTTGTTTCCATCCACAAAGAATTTGCTCATTTTAGTGTATTGTGGGTCAAAAGGTTTTTCCCATTCAGCTTGAAATAGAAGAGACTGAGTTAGAAGATATTTTGAGGACATGAAACTATAGGCCATATCACCACAGGACACATTCTTAGATGACAGAAACTTGTACCGTTGGATCAGCTTCAAAGACAAACCAGTTTGAAATGATCACTTGATCTTACTGAATACTCGGAATAATTTGATAGCAACACACAGTACGTAGAATGTGATGTAAAAAAACTCCCTCAGATTTTACAGCAGGCTGCAATATCCTTCATGTAGATGGCATATCAAGGGTTCTAACTTGCACTTTTCCACTATGACAGCAGTTTTAAGGAGTCTCTAAAACCCTCATTCTTCCTCTGAGCTCTGAAGAAGATTCTCCCCTTTCCTTATTCCCAGATCAAAATAGGCTTGAAAAGGGTGATACAAGGGATGAATTCTCCAGACAAATTAAGGAATTTGGGTTACTTTCAGAGACAAGGTGTTTATATCTTGCACTAGCTGATAATGTATAGAGCCGTGAGGAACTTAATGCTACCAGACTGCTGGGTTAAAAAACAAAACAACGACAGAAACCTTTTCCACTGCATCCTCACAATATTAAATTTTCCAAGACTCCTCACTTAGTCATGTTGAAACAAACTCTCTACATCGGAACTCTAAAAGCTTCTAATCCTCAGTGGAGAGAAATTTCTGAGCTAAATTCCACCTATCCACATCATTCATTTCAGAAGCTGAGCAGATTTTAAAAAAAGGTGGGAGTTTTTGGAAAGGTTTCTTTTTTGGTTTTATTTTTCAGAAATGTTGTTGGTCTGTAGTAAATTTTGCCTTCTAGAGCAAAACAAACATTTTATCAAATTTATTAGACAAAACTAGAGCTGTGATGCTTAGTAAAATAACTGCCATCAAGAAAACAATGAAACAAGTTGCAATCACTTTTGACTTCTGACTTCTATTTGAACATCGATTATTACGCAGCTGTTACAAATGAAATAATTATTGTCTGCTGTTTCCACCGTCTGACATAGCCTGTACTTAGTTTTTGGAAAAAGTGAAATGAGAATTTAGGGCATGTCTTGGGCTTTGAAAGTATAGACTGACAACTACCAATACTCTAAAGAGGGAAAAGTTGCTACTTTTATGTTTCTTCATTAACAATGACTTCTGTCATCAGCTATATAATAGGCAGGACTTCTACCTTATTATGCGTAAGGGAAATAAAGCAGAATGAATAACAGAAACATGAATTACACAAGTCCTAAAACATTTTAACAACCTTTATCTAGTGCTCAACTCATGGAAAACACCCACTGCTTTCACAAAGAACTTTGCTCGATTGAAAAACTGAGTAGGATGGTAGGACTGCTGCTCTGGAATTCAGGAGAGCAGACTTTGGTCTCTTCAGCAATCTGCTTGGTAGAGTACCGTGGGATAAAGCCGTGGAAGTGAGAGGGGTCCAAGAAAGCTGTATTGGCCAAACAAACCCATGCAGCTCCACAGACTGGGGGAAGAGTGGCTGGAAAATGGCCCAGCAGAAAAGGGCCTGGGGATGCTGTTTGACAGCCGCTGAACATGAGCCAGCAGTGTGCCCAGGTGGCCAAGAGGGTCAATGGCATCCTGGCCTGGATCATCAGTAGGATGGTCAGCAGGACCACAACACTGATTATTCCCTTGTACTCAGCACTGGTGAGGCTGCACCTCAAATCCTGTGTTCATTTTTGGGCCCCTCTCTACACAAAGGACATTGAGGGGCTGGAGCATGTCCAGAGAAGGATAATGGAGCTGGTGAATGGTCTAGAGAGTAAGTCAGATGAGGAACAGCTGAGGAAGCTAAACAGCTGTTTAGCCTGGAGGAGGCTGAGAGGGGACCTTATCACTCTCTAGAAGTACGTGGAAGGAGGTTGCACCAAAGTGAGGGTTGGCCTCTTCTCACAGGCAGCTAGCAATAGGACAAGAGGAAATGCCCTCAAGCTGTACCAGGGAGGTTCAGGTTGGGCAGCAGGAAGAACTTCTTCACTGAAAAAGAAATTTAATTTTAAAAGGTAGAAAAGAAGCAAGAGACAAGAAAAAATGCTGAAGTGATAGGAATTTACTTGTAAATAGAAGAAGGCAGAAGACCTCTCCCAAAAACATGACTAGAGGTCTAAGTCCAAAACCAGGGGCATTTGAATGTCATGCCCAGGGACACGGTGGAGTCACCATCCCTGGAGGTGTTCAAGAAATGACTGGATGTGGCACTTAGTGCTGTGGTTTAGTTGACGTGGTGGTGTTCGGTCAAAGGTTGGACTCAGTCTTTTCCAACCTTAATATTCAAGGATAACCTACACCAAGCACAGGAGTGATCTGTCCTAACAAAGAGGAAGTCAGGCAAAAGCACCAGGAGGACTGTGTGGATGAACAGAGAGCTACTGGGTGGAATCAAACACAAACAGGTAACCTACAGAGGGTGGAAACAAGGACAGGTAACCTGGGAGGTATACAAAGAGATTTTCTGACTATCCAGGGATTAGGTTCAGAAAGTTAAAGGTGTGATAGAATTAAATCTGGCCAGGGACATCAAGGGCAACAAGAAAAGTTATGACAACTACAAAAGGAAGACTAGGGAGAATGTGAGCCTCCTCCAGAAGGAAACAGGAAGCCTGGTTACCTGGAACATGGAGAAGGCTGAGGTACTCAATGACATGTTTTGCCTCAGTCTTCACTGGCAAGTGTTCCAGCCACACCACTCAGGTCACAGAAGGCAAAAGCAGGGACTGGGAGAACGAAGAACTGACCACTGTAGGAGAAGATGAGGTTCAAGATCATCTAAGGAACCTGAAGGTGCAAATGTCCATGGGACCTGATGAAGTGCATCTTCAGATCCTGAGGGAAGTGGTGGATGAGGTGGCTAAGCCACTATCCATCATATTTGAGAAGTTATGGCAGCCCAGTGAAATTCACACTGACTGGAAAAGGGGAAAATACCTCTCATTGTTAAAAAGTGAAAAACAAAAAAGAAGGTCCAGGAAACTACCAGTCTGTCTCACCACTTTGCATGGCAAGATCACAGAGCAGATCCTCCTGGAAACTATGCTAAGACAGGTGGAAAATTAAGAGGTGACTAGTGACAGACATGACTTCACTAAGGGCAAGTTGTGCTAAAGGAAGAGTGATATATGTCATCTAACTGGAGCTGTGCAAAGCATTCGACACTGTTCCACACGACATCCTTGTTTCTAAACTGGAGATTTGGATTGGATTTGATAGATCATCCATTTGGTGGATAAGCAATTGCCTGGATGGTTGCATTTGAAGGATTGTGGTCAATGGCTTGTTGTCCAAGAGGACACCAGTCACAGGTGGCATTCCTCGGGGTTGGATGAGGACCAGTGCTGTTCAACATCTTTGTTGGCAACACAAACAGTGGGATTGAGTGCACCCTCAGTTAGTTTGCCAATGACACCAAGATGTGTGATGCAGTCAACATGCTGTAAGGTAGGGATGTCCTCCAGAGGGAAGGTATGCCATCCAATGGGAGCATGACAGTCTTCAGAGGTGGCCCCATTGGAGCCTGATAAAGTTCAACAAGACCAAGTGCAAGGTCCTGTATGTGGGTTGGGGCAGTCCCAACCGCAAATACAGGTGGGTCAGAGAATGGATCAAGTGGAAAGCAGACCTGAGGAGAAGGACTTCGGGGTGTTGGTCAATGAGAAGCTCAGCATGACTCAGTAATGTGCGCTCACAGCCCAGAAAGCCAACTGTGTCCTGAGCTACATCAAAAGGATTGTGGCCAGCAGGTTGAGGGATGGGATTTTCCCCCCTACTGCACTCTGGTGAGATCCCACCCAGAGTACTGCATTAAGCTCTGGGGTCTCCAACGTAAGAAGGATGTGGACTTGTTGGAGCAAGTCCAGAGGAGGGCCCATGAAGATGATCAGACGGCAGGAGCACCTGTCCTGTGAAAACAGGCTGAGAGAGTTGGGATTGTTTAGCCCAGGGGAGAAAAGGCTCAGGAGAGGCCTTAAAGTCCCTTCCAGTACCCAAAGGAGGCCTAGAAATAGGGAATGCATTTTTACAGAGGCAGATAGTGAAAGGACACAGGAGAATTACTTTAAATCAAAAGAGAACAGATTAAGATTTACATTAGATATAAGGAAGAAATTCTTCACTGTGAGGGTGGTGAGAGGCAGGAGCAGGTTGCCCAAAGAAATTGTAGATGCCCTGTCTCTGGAAGTGTTCAAGGGCAGGTCTTTGAGCAACCTGGTGTAGTGGAAGGGATTTACAGCCACGGCAGGAGGGTTGGAACTAGATGACTATTAAGGTCCCTTCTAACCCCAACCATGACTTAACAAACACACCGAAACTTAACACACAGAGATGATATTCACTAATACTTTCCTCATGTTTCAAAGGAACATTTATTCTTATGCTCACCGCTATCTTAGGGGTCTGTCTTCTAGGGATGACACCGTTGTCAAATGCTTCACAGTGCTCAAAAGTGAAATTTGAGGTAGTCTTTGTGGTGATCAGCTTGACAAGGGCATGATAAGGGACTGCTGTAATATAGTGGAATTACATGTCCGCTGGCTCTGAGACAGAAAAATATTGCCAGGCTTTTGTCCATAGGGAAGGACCTCTATACTACACTGCACCACAAAAGAAAGAGGAAGGAGAGTCACCAGTACTGTGCAAGGATGGTTGTAATGCACAATGGACAAGAGCCTAGAAGTATGGACTGGTTATAGAGCTAACTGAGCTTTAGGTCCTCTCCAGATCAATCCCAACCTCTAGATCCTTAATCTACTCTTTATTTCAAAATAAAAATTGTTATATTATTGTTATTAATGCCATTCTTTAATCTGTTTTTTTTGTTGTTTTTTTTTTAATTGAAGAGCTAAAATGGAAACTCCACCATATTTGGAGGAGCTAGGAAATCATTTCAGTAATAAAATGAACATCCAATTAAAAAAAAAAAAAACACACACTTTTAGAACATGTAAAAGTTAACTGTAATACAAAGTTATTTTTAATAAAAATTTCTCAGGCTTTTGTCCTGATTGTGCTACTAAATTTTTTGCTCATTCTTTGAACACCTTTCAGTAAAAGAAAGGGGTTTTTGCCTGTTCTGAAAGATGTTCCTGATGCTCAATAAAAGCCTAAGTGAAAACATTATTTGAGACAAACAAATACGTTTTCAAGAGAATTAAGGAACATCAGTCATCTGTAATTCAATCAGCTCCATTTAGCTGTGGCCAAATCTTCAGAGTTTAATACAAAAAGCAGAGACACAGATGGAAAACAAGCAAACAAACCAAAAAACCAAAAAAACGAAAATATAGTTCTTAATTACTTTCAGGAGAATCCTCATATTTGAGCGTGCAAGCATCCAAGTCAACAGTTTTAAAAGAATAGCTTTTCCTTTTAAAAAGAATTGCATTTCTAATATGTCATCTCCATTTCAATTAAAAAGCTTAATGGTATTTTTTATCAGATAAATTAAAGGATATTATTTTCCTGAGCACAATTGCTTTTTGATTTCGGCATACAAGGAGTAAGAGAGAGAAGTTTTAAAAGAAGATGCAATATCTGTAATTAGACCACTGATTGAGCCTTACAGCCTTGATCCTCGTCTTCTCATTAGATCAGTAGTCTGAAAAGCTCTGGGAAGATCTGTTGACTGTATTTAAGCAGACTGCACAAGTTAAATAAGAAAAACAAGCTTATTGTCAATAGGCTTGTGTATGATACTGGTGGGTCCATCTTCACTGGAAAATATTAGAATCTGCAAATCAAAAAAAAAAGGGTGAAACCTATGCTTCTAGGCACATCAGGACTACAGACATACTATCGGCAAAGGCCTGGTTAGTAAAAAAAGAGAGAGAACATGAGTGTGAAACCAAAGTTGTTGAATGTTTAGTTTTGGATACATGAACATACACAGTAAGAGCAAAACTATGGAGTAAACATATTACTATTTGGTAAGATACTACATTTTACTTCAACAGCATATTTTGAATTTAACTCCTAACTTGCTGAACAGAAAAACAGCTGAAGTCCACAGAACTGGATTTCAAATTAATTCCTAGACAGCAAAGCATTTAAGAAAGTGCTTGAATCCCACTAGATTGTATAGGATTAGATGCTTTCCTAACTAGAGATACCTTCCTCAACATATATTTCACTAAATCTTCAGAAGGAAAGTTTACATATTAAAAAATATGGGAAAATTTGCCACGCATTTTGCTAGGAATTATCATCAATGTCAAGCAGAACATGATTTTCAAAAGCTTTTTTGTGATTAAGTGTAAGTGAGGACCAAAGGGAAAATATGATATGAGTCCATCTGCAAAACAATATTGCAAAAAAGAGTGATGAAGTCCAAGACTGACCTGAGGAAATAAATTATGAAGTAGAAGAATAGGATATGTGTATCTTACCGTTAAAATAAATATAGCTAATGAGGAGGATTTCAGTAAGTGGATCAAGGTTATTTACAAGGTCCTTAATTTTTCCATTGGTTCTTTCTGCTACATATTTGTTGACTTTTTGCTGGGCTTGATCAGCCTTCTTGAAGTTCATAGGATAAGCTTCTCCTTCATAGAAGTTTCTGAGATCACTTAAAAATTTTTCTTGTGGCTTCAGTCGGTCAAGCACAAACAGAACGTTTCCCATATTCAACTGTAAGCCCGTATTCTTTCTGTTTACCATTTGCATGAGTTGACGAAAACCTTCGTGTATGTCATTTTCAGAAATCTCACGTGGGTTAAAGCAAAGGACCCTAAGAATCTGTGTCAGGGTGTCTGATCTGGCACCCAGAGTCAGCATTGCGAAGGCAGTAGAGATGCTCAAAGGAGAGAAGAAAACATTCCGACTGTTTTCATGAGAAGAAATCTCTTTGTAGAAACAACATGCAAATCGACAAACACTGTTTCTTACACTTTGCCATGGCATGTTTTGGTTTCCTTGGGCTCTTTGATTTTGGTTTCTTACCACTTGGTGATTAGGTTCATAGCAATAACTGTTGGAATGAATTCCAACAAGTAAAAGACAGAGGAAAAACAACATCTTCATGTTTCTGTGACTCTGTAACAGAAGAAAAATTACATTTGGCTTACAAATCTTTTCATCTTGTGTTTAGCAATATATCAATCCCTTCACTATACAAAGTTAGCTTAGTACCAGTGACTCCAAGACATTTGAATTGAGGGGTACCAGCTTTCCATTTCAAGGAAGCAGACTGTGGAAAATTACTCAACCTACTGAAGAGGTTATGAAATTGTAAAAATCAAAGTCAAAGAGGGATGAGGTAATACCAAAGACGCCCTCATTAAAGTTAGGCTACAATTTCTTTGAAACTGTTTTTTTCCAATGTTCTCTTTTCAATGTGGCTTTAAGTGATAAAGAGCTGTGAGTCAAAAGTACAGGTCTATAGAGCAGAAAGTAAAAATTTAACTGACGAAAAATCAAAGCAGAAGAAAAGCACAATGCTTTTCCATTGTGAAAGTTAAAATATGTATTTTTGAATGGGTTCCATGTAAACACATATGCAGGCACCAAAGAGAAAGTAAATGCACTTGTTAATGAGGAACTGATGAACATTTACAGTGATTTCACAAAGGCTGAACAATTCAGCACCATTAAAAGAAGCCAACATCCACATGAATAACAAAAGAGAGAAATAGCAATTAGGATGTTATCAAGACTATGGAAATACATTGTTGTTTATTAAGAAAGAGAAAATGAGTATATAAATAGAACAAGCAGCAAATGGAAATAACCGTGCCTGCTGCATGCAAAGTCATGTCCAGCCCAGTGACTGAATCAAATCCCCTAAAAATAAAATAAAAAAAATAAAGTAAAATAAATAAAATAAAATAAAGTAAAAGAGAGAAATCTAGAAAAGTCATGCTCTTTATCGTCATAAAGATAGAAAAGGATGATTTGGCAGAGAAGGCTACAATGGTTAAAAGTGACGATGAATGAGTGAATTCTGAAGGAACAATAATACTAAAAAATATGGATAGAGCAGGAAAGCCTTATCCAGAGCAGCAAGGAAACCATTCATTCCACATCTGTGGCAATACTTTTACCTCTAGAAATTAATACTGTATCACAAGTGGTTCAATAACTCGTGACAACAGAGAGAAAGAAGTAAAGATGTGGAATATTTGGAAATCCAGAACATCCACTTGTGGTATGTGATCATTTCACCTACAGAATATCTTATAAAACAAAATACTCTCTAGGAGAAAAATACCTTAGGTTTCTGAATTGCACTGAGAAATGCAGACTGCCTTGTAAAATCATTGAATCCTATTCAGCTCCCACCAAGGCCCCACATTTGTGTTCTCCACTCTCCACCATCTTGTTCTCTAAAACCCAGTGAACTAAGAATGCTGATCTCTGCTTTATTTAATATATATGCTCTAAATATCCCTTAATTCACAGTCTTTGAATATTGTGGTCATAGAAATACTACAGTCATTAGGAAGGGCCTGAACCCCATGACAAGCCACTTTCAGGCAGTGCACTTTCATATCTAGAACATGTTTCAAGTTAAGCTCCTTGGTTTGTTTGTGACTTTGTCCACCACCACTCTTAGTCTTATTCTTTTAGGCACTTTTAGCTTTCTTTTGAACCCTCTAGATGCTTTAGAGTGCAATCCTTAAGTCCCCATTTCCATTTAATTTCATGCCTTACATTTGTTATTATCATCAATTTCCTTCATTTAAAGAACTTAGGAATGCAGTTTTCCTAAGGAGAGTTATGCCATATAAACATGCCTATCTCACAGAGACCTTATTTTTTTTTTCATTTTAAAAAACCAAAATCATAGTAAAACCGTACAAGAAGCTTTAAACCAAAACATGATCATTTTTTGATTGTCCAATTGTTACACAGAGGAAAAATTAAAAAAAGTATTACTTACAGTAAAGTCAAAAGTGTCCTGTTGTATTCACCAGGTCTGCACGGGTCCTTGCTCAGTTGTTTATGCTGCCGAACACAAAGCAGGGTATCCTCTAGTAAAGGTTAAGATCATCTAAGGGCTATGACTCATGCATTATAATTTCAGAGATTAGTACGATGTCGAAACTAGTTTTACTGGACACTTAACTTTACTGAATATGTTTCACACGTGACTTTTTATTATTCATGACTATCCGATCACCCTGTTAGATTCAAACACATTTTCCTCAAACTGAACCTGCTGTTTCTTAAGATCAAACATTCATACACATCTCAGTTGCCCCAACCTATTTTATGAACAAGAGAGTCATAACGTGATTCTAGTGACTATAGCATTGCTGCCACTAAGGCAGGAGGACAAGGCTTGATGCACCAGGACAATCTGAGTTTTTGTGACCTAGCTTGCTTTGTCTTCTCTGTATCCATGGCTGGGATTGATTGTCGCCGGGTGAAGCCAGTGATGGTTCTGAGAGGTGTAGAGCTTAAAACTGTTTTGCTGTATTAGCAAGTGCTGCTGTATGTGTATCTGACTATCCACTCCCAGATGGGGAATCCACTGGCAGCAAGAGCTGTGATATCAACTCCTGGGCCACTCACATGGCCTTGTGCCCAGGGAAGAAGAATGCGGCTAGGATGCCATTGCACGCAGGTGATCCCAGTTACAAGCATGGCCTGGGGACAGGGGGTGGAAGCCTAGGAACATGGGTGTTAAATAGAGCAAGTCTTTAGATCGGCTTACTATCTTGTGATCTGGGATGTGGGGAGCAGTCCCCTCTGATCCTGTGCCAAGTTCAGCTGGGTCAAAGCAGACAGCAGACATCCTGTGCTCAGGTGTACTCCTGGGTGCAGAATGACAGAAGTATTGAAGAAGGGAACTCTGAAGACCACATAGTTCAACCCCATGCTCAAAGCAGGGTCATTTAAAGTGAGTTGCTCAGGACAGTGTCCAGCTGGGTTTTGCTTTCCTCCAACAATGGAGACTCCACAATCTCTCTGGACAATCTCTGTGTTTCAGTGTTTGACAACACTGACACTGACACTGAAACAGGCTTTCTCTACATTTAAATGGAACTTTATCTATTTTAATTTGTGCTCACTGCCCCTTGTCCTGTCACTGGATCCCACTGAGCACAGGCTAGCTCTTACTTTACTCATCAAAAATCATGTGTTTATACACACTGTTAAGATTTACACAGGCCTTTTATTATCTGGGCAAAACATTTCCAGCTCTCTCAGCATCTCCTCCTGTGTCAAATGCTGCAATTCTTCAGTCACCATTGTGTGACTTTACTGGAGTCACTCCAGTATGTCCACGTCCTTCTTGCATTGTGGAGCCCAGCACTGGATGCAGGATTCCATATCAGTATACCAGGAATGAGTAGAGATGAAGGATCACTTGCCTTGACCTGCTGGCAATGCACTTAATGCAGGTTAAGTACATGGAATTACAGAGTCATAGAATAATGGAATGATTTTTGTTGGTAGGAGCCTTCATCAAGTTCCAACCCTCTTGCCATGGTTAGGGACATCTTCCACTACAGCAGGTTACTGAAGGCCCTATCCAACCTGGCCTTGAACAATTCCAGGGATGGGGCATCCACAACTTCTCTGGACAACCTGATTCAGTGTCTGACTACCCTCATAGTATGAAGAATTTCTTCCTCGTATCTAATCTAAATCTACTCTCTTTCTGTTCAAAGCCTAGATGTATCAGTACATGCCCTCGTAAAAAGTCCCTCTTCAGGTCTCCTGTAGGACCCTTTCAGATACTAGAAGTCCACGATAGGGTCACCTCAGACTCTTCTCTTCCCCAGGCTGAACAACCCCAACTATTCTAGGGTGTCTTCACAGGAGAGATGCCCCAGCCCTCTACTCATCTTTGTGGCCCTCTTCTTCACCTTTCTATTTGCTGAGGACCCCAAAGCTGAATAAAACACTCCAGGTGAGATCTCACAAATGCAGAGTAGAGGGGCAGAATCCCCTCCTTCAACCTGCTGGCCCCACTGCTTTTGTTGCAGCCCAGAATAAATTAGCTTTCTCCACTGCAAGTGCACTTTGCTGGCTCATGTCCAGCCTCTCATTCACTGCCTCTTATGCACCAGTACCCCCAAGTCCTTTATGGCAGGGCTGCCCTCAATCTGTTCATCCCCCAGCCTGGATTGATACCAGGGGTTGCCCCGACTCAATGCAGCACCTTGCAATTGGCCTTGTTGGACCATGAGTTTCCCATGGGCCCAGTTCTCAAGCTTATCCAGGTCCTTTTGGATGTCATCTGTGCTTCAGGTGTGGCAACTGCACTACTCAGCTTGTTGTCATTGTCTGCATTTCCTGCAAGATCTTACTGCTGGCTCACGGTCAACTTGGTGTCCACCAGGAGCCTCAGATTCCCAAGCACAGCATCTCACTTTCTAAAACTAGGGTAATATTTTCTCTCATGTTCCCTTCAAAATGTAAACGCTTTTGGGGAGGGACCAACCTTTACTATACACAAAATAGAGTGCTGATCTCAATGCTCTTTCTAAAGACAATTGAAACACTAACCACAACAGTAACTCAGCAGCATTTTGTGTGAGGCAAAGATGCAACTAGTGAAAGTCATCGGTGATTACAACCTACCAAGCAACTCAACAGATTGCAAAAAAAAAAAACCCTCTTAAAAAAGTTGCTTATGAGGTAAAACTTGAGAAATAGAAGGCTTTGAGGCAGGATACCGGACTTGCACATAGTACATTCTTCACACATACCACTCATCTGAAGAAATACTTCAGATACTCTTTTCACTGCTTCTTGTATAAATAAGAGCCAAGAATCTCGCTTAGAGCTAACTTTTAATAATGGGCTGTAGTTTTCAGGGTATATAAAAACTGATTTCTGATGAAGGAAGGAAGCCCAATTAAATACAGACGCCATGCTAATGACAAGGTGAAGGATGAATGACTAAGATAGATTTGAACACACCTAGACCACACCTCAGCACACTTGCAGGAGAAAGCCTGCTGCTGAACATGGAAAAACCTGCCCTATGATTAGAAAGAAAGCAGAGAAAATCAGTTCGGGATCAATTTCTATGAATAAAGTGAATCTCTGGAGACTAATATTAAAGAAAGTCCAATTTTTTCTTTCATGTGTTACCAGTATGAGAGAAAGGAAGGTGAAAGAAAGGTCTAGACACAGCTGTATAATTTCTGTATTTGATGAAAAATATTCAACAAACATAAACAGTGATTTATATCATAACTATGAGCAGAATATTGAATTACAAATGATTCAGCCACTTTGTTCAGTTTTGAAGATTGGGATATTCCAGAGTAATGTTGCGTACGTTGAAGATATGATGTGGGTAGTGAACAGAAAATTTCCTCACCTACATTGGGGACTTTTCTAAAAGTTCCCAGAGCTCTTACACAGCTAGCACTGAATTGTTTATAGGTATTTAAGCCTCAACTGGCAAAATTTAATGTAAATACATCTTCTTTGAGCAAAGAGTTGAAAGAGGTTGAAAGAGGTTTGTTTATTCAAGCTTCCTCTCTTTGCTATATATAGTAACCACTGATGGCACAAGCAGGGAATTCTACAGCACAAACAAGGCCTCAGAGCCTCTCCTTCGCCTATGCTAAACCACAGATACCAGGTGTGTATATATCTTCAAAGAGATGGAAGAATTTCTTAATTTGTTGCCCCATTGAAACTAAAGCACTTCCTCATAACCATAATTAAAAAGGGAGGCAACAGAGACTGGAAAACAAATTTATATTAAGTTGTTCTCTTCTGGACCTAGCAATACTTTCTCCTGAAAATATAATAGGGGAGAGTGTGCAACCTATGTAAACTGTAAGGTGTGATCCATCTGATTATGGAGCTTCTGTTTCCTTACAGTAATGAAAATACCACCTTTTATAAGTAGTTCACATCTTGAAGAATTTCTCAAAAATTATTGCATAGTAAGTAGGGCACAGTTAGAGATGACCTATAGAGATTGCATGCACTCCAAGGCATCTCTGTTTAGTTATGGGACTTTTCTCAATTCCTTTAGTCACAGGAATTCCTGCCAGTAAATCTATTACATTACACAACAAACAGGTTGAAGAATTCACCAAACTATCAAAGACTGGGATAGCTTGGAGTTGTCTGGCATGTCCATGGTTTCTGCTCCCAAAACTGTCTGAAGCATTCCTCCCTGGAAGCCTCACCCTGATAGAATTTGTTTGGGCTAGATTCTCACAAGCCTGCAGTGAGTCCAATGAAATGGACTTGCCTATTTTAAGCTCTGTTAAAAAGAAATTACAGGGAAACAAAACCCAAACAAATGACAAACACCACCCCCTGCCCCCAAAAGGCTGAAATGTTCGCTTCCTTCAATGTCTTCTTTTTTTTTTTTTTTTTCCCCAAAGAGCTTTCTCAAGCTCTCAATCCTCTCTTTCACCAGTCAATGAAACAGACGATAACCCACACATGTCCTTGGCATCCTGGTCAATGATTACCCTACCTTTCAATCTCCTTTTTCTCCACAGCCAGCAGACTAAAAATCACATTTTGCCTACATTCACTCTTCCAGGACCTGTCCTATACACAAACAAGTAAACACACTTTACTTTTCAATGTTTCCTGGATACACTTAGTGACACCATACCTGTCACTGGAAAGGCATGGCTATATATAGAGAGATGCAACTCTCTTGTAACACAACTACAAGCTTTTCTTGAATTAGGTCACTATTAACAAACCCAGCAGTGTTTCACCAGAAAACAAAAAACTTTATTCCAGGAACAAGGCAGAAGTGGCTGTGTCTTGCAGCTCTTCTCCCTCCTGCCCGGCTTCCCAACTTTCCTTCCCTGGGGAGGAAGTAGGGAAGGATCCCACACAACTTCTCCAGCCATCACTTCTGCAGAGGATTCAATGAGCCATACAGTATCCAATCATAGAATGGTTTGGGTTAGAAGGGACCTCAAAGATCATTTAGTCCAACCTCCATGCTATGGACAAGGACATCTTCCACCACACCAAGTTCCTCAAAGCCCCATCCAGTATGGTCTTGAACACTTTCAGGAATGGGGCATCCGCAAGTTCTCTGGGCAATCTGTTCCACTGCATCACCATTCTCACAGCAAAGAACTTCTTCCTGATATCTAGTCTAAACCTACTCTCTTTTAGTTTGAATTCGTTCCCCCTTGTCCTGTCACTACATGCTCTTGCTCTATCTTTCCTGTAGGCTACCTTCAGGTACTTGAAGGCTGGAATTATTTCCCCCCAAAGCCTTCTCTTCTTCCAGCTGAACAATCCCAATTCTCTCAGCCTTTCCTCATATAAGAGGAGCTCCATCCCTCTAATTATCTTGGTGTCCCTCCTCTGGACTCACTCCAACAGGCCAATGTCCCTCCTGTGCAAGGGACCTAGAGATGGGTGCAAAGTTTCCCCTTTTCCAGTCATGTGGAACTTCCCCTGATTGCCATGACTTTTCTAATATCACAGAAAGTGGCTTGGCAACTACATCAGCCAATTCCCTCAGGAGTTCCTGAGTCCTCTATTCCCTGAGTTCTTTATCTCCATTTGGCTGGTTTTGCTCTCCTAGCCAGAAGTAAGGGTGCCAGGAAAGGAGGCAAGAGTAAGGAAGAAATACTAGATAGAATAGACCTCTTCTGTGCAATACCTCTCCTACCAAGTCAGAGACCAAATATCACTCCCCTGCACACAGCCATCCCCTGAATGTGCTTCCAGTCTTCTCATACCCCTTTAAATCCCCCACGCAGTACTACGAGCTCGCCAAGCACCAACCTCATTCCACTCACCACCTCCACAGAAGACTCACCACCAAATCTCCTTCAGCTCCACTGAAACCTTTTGTCTTGACCTTCAGCATCTTCTTTGGGATCAATGTTACACAAAGGGAAGAGTGAGAGATGAGGACAAGATGTAGGTAGCAGTTTGTTTCCAGAGAGCTGAAGAACCATCACATTGAAGAACTGGTATTGGTTTACTTGTCATCATTTCTCCTCAAAGCCTATGGAACTATTTCTGCCATGAAATGAGCACCCTTGCACCTCAGCACATCCTTCAGCTAAATATGACTTTTCTGCTAAAAAAAAAAAAAGCCAAAAACCCCTTTCCCTTTTCTCTTCCCAAGAGGTCTGTGAAACACTGTCCCACACTTTATATCTTTGGCATTTTTAACAGCTTGATCTTGTACATTTTCTTTGATGAAATTTTAAGTTTGTCTGCTGAAAAAATTGGCATAACACTGTTTTCCTCTTAGTTTCAACAATCTCACTGTCCTGAAGCACTAATACCTTGATAGCAGATACTAAGGTAGGTGTTTTTCCACTTTCAGTCCTTATCACCAGCTCTTGGCATTTTAAATAAGCAAAAACATTACCAAGAAAATACCCAAAAAACGCTACAGAGAAAATATTCAGTGAGATTCACAGCCAACCACAAAGAGAAAAGTCTCAATATTAAATTGATAAACCATATATAGACAACTATTACAGGAATATCTTGATTCCTTTTTCTTACTTCCTCTGTCCATCTTTGTCTTCCCTTCTGAACGGTTTTCTCAAAATGAACAAAACTAAAGAGTTTTGTGTCCTGCATAAATAGTCAGACTAGTGGCAATTCTGAAGTGTAGTTCTCTTTGATTACACTAAAAACATACTACTGAAAAAAGAGCATTTACTCCGGCACCAAACACAAGCACATTTTTCATCAATAAATCTTGAGGCATTTCAGACAGAAGAAACTTCAACAGCTGTTTTTTAAAGAACACATAAAAAGCAGCTTAGTCTGCCAGTACATGCAACAGAAACCAAGGTAAAGAATGACATAAGAGTCATCATAGGAGATTTTTTATTTTTTTTTTTTTTTTACAAAATCAGGTTCTGAAAATTTGGTTAAACATTGAGTATCAACTATCTAAATGCTTTGGAAACAGTTGTAAGAATTTAATTATCAACTCTTGCCATGGGAGGGAAACGTGTGAGATTAACCTGAACTGTAGCACAACACTTTCTGGAACTACTTCTACTAGACATGCAGTGACACCTCAGAGATTACAAACCGATGAGGGCAAGTAAGAAGCTGTGTCTCACAAAGCAAGTACTGTTCTCCATGTAGGACTGAAACATGAAAAGAAGACTTTTCACTGTGGGATCAAAGGGAAAATAAAACTAAGAAAAGAGCTGTGAGAAAGTAGGGCTGAAATGCAAACTTTCCCACCTGCTGAATTAGCCCTAGAGATTTCTATACTATGCAGCAGATCACTTGGTGATACCAGAACTGAATGCAAGACAACCGAGGCAGTGACATAATGCTGAAACTGAGCAGGCCTCTTCTAGACTTCAGGCTGGTTGTGCTGATGTGGTTGTGCTACTACTCAAGTGTGACAATTGGGCTGTACACAGCATGTTGTTTGCCATATACTCACAAGGCTTACTTGGAACAAACTTAGGTGTCTAGCATGACATCACATTGCACAATTGTAGACAAACACCAACTCTCTCAGCCCCAAAACCTTTCTGAATGGAATTCAACACACAGAAAAGCTCAGGGAAAGAGGTTTCTGAATGAACTGAAAGTAACCCTAGGTAGACATTCCGATATTGCCCTAAGGGAAGTTGTGCCATCCAGAATTCATATTGTAGACCGTACCTCAATTGCTGTGTCTTAGATAAGCATTGAGAATCCAGAGTAGTACCAGAATGGGAACTCCAATTAGAACAACATGCCCTGTATCAGAGTTTCATACTGCACCAGGAAATTAATTACTGATAATTAGAAAATGGAGAGGTCATTGCTCATTGTAACTTGGATCCTGGTTCACCAATTCATATAATGATTAAAAATCTAAAATCACAACTAAAAACTTTGGGGACTAGAAATCACACAAGTGAAATTCAAAGTTTGCGGCAACAAACTGATGCACAGGGAGGAAATGTGTGAATTACAGGTATAGATAAGTAAACTGAGGGCGAAAAGTGTGCTCCTTCCTTAAGGCAGGGTATGTAAAAGTATGTAATACTCCTTGCTCTCCAGTCTCAGGGCAATGAGCTCACTGGAAAGGAAATTGAAACAAAACAACTAAACAAAAACTTGAGTGTGTGTCCTTGAGAAAGACTCTGCGGAATGTAGATTATATCTGAGAATGGTGGTGAGAGGTGAGAGGTGACGTCTCAATAGCACATACTGTGGACTTAAATGAACACTTACTTTGCAAGATGCTACTTCTTCCCTTTCAGAACGTTGCAGTTGAAGGTTTATTCACACTGGTCGGAAAAATATTGTGTGTTTTTTTCCAAAGTATTATTTTCACTCCTATGAAATAGCCTTACGGTGAAACATTACAGCTATACATGCAGTTGTGCTACTGGTCCATTATATCAACTTTGTCAAGAGACACGTGGTTTCCATCTATACTGTTACAAATATTCACAGTTGTATTCAGAGGACTGAACTCCATTATATCAACTCTGACAGACTGAAATGTTAAATTCTGGTCTGGACTTTGCGCTGTTTAGCAATCAGTAGGCAAAGGAGCAAAATGGGATTTGTCAGCTGCAGATCTTTAAATTAGCAGGAAACAAAAGATCTGAATGTCTTCAACATCTTCAAACTGTAGCCAAGGGAACTTTAGGCCTGCACAGTTCTAAAGAAATTAAATTGTTTATTTGGGATGCTGGGTGAATTCATTGCTTCATGACCATGATGAAAATCACACTTATAAAAGAAATTAATGATCATAATGAGCACATGTTCAATGGTGCATGGAGATCATCATCCAAGGAGAGACATATATGCTGAGGCAATGTTGACAATAGCAAAGAAAATTACAATAAACAACAGGAATCAATAGTAATGATATTGCAAGAAGGAACTACCTGTCCAGAAGACAAAGGGCCTCAGAGATGCACTGAACTTGGTTAATCAGGGGAACTAGTAAACTCATTCTGGGTGGCTGGATCTGTTTGCAGAATCACTGCATAGCTAATATGTGTGAGGTGGGGGAAAAAGGTCTAGTGATGTACCTATAATGGTTTAACTCAGTGGACACAGAATATATGGGGTGTATCACCAAACAATTAATGTGAGTTATAACTGTGGTACTAAATGAAAAAGGAATTGCCTCATCATTGCCATTGTACACACACTAGATGATACATGCTCCACATGATTCAGCGCAATTATTCCCCAAATGTTTGGGGTTTTTTGGCAACAAAGTATGAAAATCTTCAAAAGTTAAATATGAGGAAGCAGAGAGATCATAACTGCATTGACACTGGGCATGGAAAAGCTGGTTGACTTCGGATGTTCTGTAGAGACACAATGGCAAATCAGCATCACAGTACAGCTACTGTGCTTATCACTGCACAGCTGGAAGGAAGATTTCAGCATCCTTTCTCTGGGCATATCCATTGCTCCACAAACAGTATGCTCGTTTTCAGATCCTGTATGCATAGGCACCACCTCATCTGCACAGAGAGAGGCACCTTCCTCTGTCACCTCCTCTGTCTGCTAAGATTGTGCCTGAGCAGCGCAGCAAGTGAACTCTGATGGAGTGGTGTTTGGGACAGAGAGAGAATATTGACATGTGGGGGTACCGGAAACATGAATTCACTAGGAAAAATTCTGAAGTATCAGAAGGGGAGAGGCATACCTTCTAGAGGAAGAAAACAATAAGAAAATCAAGAACCTTTTTTTTCCTCAGACCATAACAAGACCAAAACCTACCAGAGACACACGTCCCTTCTTCCCCTTAAATCAAGTACAAGTCAGTCATTGAAGAATGTATGTATTATAGATTGATGTATATATGTATTTTAAAAGTTGCTTAATAATGGGCTGTGGCATGAGAGGAAAGAAAAAAGCAATGGTTGCTCAAGAGCTGTTAAGCTGCCACAGCTACTAAAGCAGGAGGCGCTTTGTCAAGTGCAGAACAGGAAAAAAAGATGAAGGAACTCATATTTTGGACTTACCTGGTGGTTGCTGCTGCTTCTTGGAGATTCTTATCCAAGCAAACTAATGATAACAGAAGCTCTCCCTCCTCCCTGATTTCAGCAGGTTCTGGATTGGATCTCTGCTGCAGCTCCTGTTGTGCTCCCTCAGGCTGCCTCACTGTCTGCAGGGCAAACTGTGGAATCACAAACGGTTCATGCAATGGCAAAATGATGTCAAGACTACGATTTGCCTCAGCTGTTCACAGCCTGGTGCAACCTCAAGACATTATGTCCGAACACCTGCAAGGCTGTGTCAGCCCACTTTTGCTGCTGAAGGACAAAATCAGAACCAAACCGAAGTCAGCAGCCAGAACACCAACTGTTACAGCTTTTTCAAAGCTTTTCAAGAGAATCCAGTGGTAATCTCTGGGAGTTTCTGTCATATATCATAAGCTTTATTTCCAGTTTTGCTCATCGCAATAGTTTCCTGAGCCTATGGGAATTAGAACAGGTTACTGCAAGATAAGTAAGGCAGGAAGTTTGTAGGTACCAGATACTCTCTGATAAGCTCCTGTATAAATGCCCAAGTCCTGCAGTAAAAATGCACTAATCTACGTTTCTCTCATTTAGGAGCAGGTTACCTTTCATTTATTGCAAGGTAACAGTGGTCACTCAGGCAAATATAAATATAACAGTGTCCCATGAGGTGATTCTCACACTCCAGTGCAAGCAATACAACACAGAAAAAAAGCAGACAGCAGCTCCTCCTTTTGTAAGGAGATCAGTTCCAAGATTACTGGCTTAGTTTTTACAAGCTCCTTGAGAAAATGGGCTGTATATTACACATAGAAAAGGTATGGCAGTGCTATTCTTCACATCAAGTCATGATTAATACAGATTTCTAAATAACTCCAAATACTAAAAGACACATTTTGTTCTTGTCCTCTGCCAGTTTTAAAGCACTTATCCAATGGGTTTGGAAGCTTAATGGAATTCCCTTCATAGTTCCTTTAAAAATACCCTTCCAAATTTTGCACTTTTCTAAAAGAAACCCTGGGCTTGCCAAAGTACATATTCTCCAGATAGAGCAACCATTGTCAGATGTCTCTACAGTTTGGCTCAACATGATTAACGTCGGTGGGAAAGGCATAAGGTAATATTCTCAGAAATGCAATAATGTTTTCAGAGCCTATGTCCCATTTTCAAAAGTAAATGATGTTCTAAGGTTTTTCAAAGGTATTCAGTATTTCAGGTATTTCAGTATTTGAGTTTTCATCAGCTTACATGCAGACTTGTAACTAATTTGAGCACTTAAGAAGCAAAGGGCAGTCTTTTTTATATTCATATTTTCAAAACCCCATTCCTTGAAAACTGCAGTTTCAAAGCTTTAAAAAAATTGGATTCACAAATATGAAAACATTTTAATTGTGATTTTTCTGGTTCTTTTCAGAAGAAAAGGAGAACAAAAAAAAAGAGAAAGGAAATCTGAATCTACAAATACAGTTCAATAATTAGATACCCATGGATCACAGGGTTTAATAACTAAGTGATAGTTACAGATATTTCAGATATAGGTATGGATTTATTTGGATTTCTTCTACTATGTTGTATAGTTTCTGCTCTCCTGTTTGGTGAACCAAACAATATTGGATAAGTGTTATAAATGTATGTTAAATGAAAACAAAGTGAAACCATTGAAAAAGTGAGTGGCAGCAAGTTAGAGTGAATAACAGAAAAATAAGGTAGAAGAAGGAGGGGAGACAAATAGAAAACAATGGGCTTTTGAAAAGTAAGTTAAATATGTTAGCCACTTCATACAGTTTTACATCTATACTGAATGACATAAAACTGCTCGTAGTCCTGTTATTTTCTTTCTAAAATCTATGGCAGAACTTGTAAAAGGAGATAAAAAGATCGTCCTCTGTTTTAGACGCAGAAGTATCTCCAAATCTCTCATTAATGCATGAAGTATAATATTATCTATGTTATTTGTCTTCTTTCAATAACTGAATAAATCAATGTCTCTAACTTGTGTGGAAAAACATTCAGTAAAAAGTCAATATAAAATATATTTGGCTAAAATCTCTTGCCAAAATACTCCTGGTGGACATTCCACCTCACAAAGGAGTTTCATAATAACAAATAAACAACACTATACACAAATACAAATATGCTTTTCCTCTTACTAACACCCTGCTGAGTACTGGCTTGCAAAGTAATACCCTTCTAAGCTCCCTTTCTCTTTGTGTACAACCTTTTGCTATGGCAAATGTATACCACACAAACAAGTTGCTAAGAGCTAATACAGATTGTGAAATTAAAGTACATAGCAGCAACTTCTCTTGCATGCCCATGTAATCTTACTCCATTGAGTAGAATATAGTTTGCACCTCAACGGATGTGTGGCAAAGACCTTACATGTACCATAAAAGAAGCCATAGGGTGGAGTAGGTAACATGCTGTAAATCCACACCCTGACTTGCCACATGGTACTTTGTTCATGAAGGTATCCCTTGGGTGCCTGGAGATGGATATTCTTTCCCTCTTCAAAGAAAACAAGGAAACTGTACCTGATGAAAGACAAAATGAAATGTTTATAGAAAGTGCAAGACACTTCACTTGCAAATAACTGAAAAGTTGAAAGCCATATGTGAAAATTGAGCTCTAGGCAGACAGTTACTTATGCCTCACTTATAACAATATATTCTCTTCCTTTCTTGTAAAGTTGAAAACCAATTTTAATTTCTTCTAATAGAAATCCACAGACTGATTTTGAAAAGTAAATATTTTATTTTGAAATCGTTGTGGACTTGGAAGTCACTTGTATGAAAATGGCCTGACATACATGAGGCCCATGACACTGACCCCACAAAAAATGAAACAAAATTATACCCTGAATGACCAAGGACTAAATTCTGTATTAAACCCAGTTTATGACACTGGAACTCTGTTAACTAGGCAAACATTAAAATTTTTCATTTTTCTTAGGGTTCATACATGTATTTATCACATAAATTAATCAAAACTCATACTGAGAGGGTATTTTTCATTTGCTTGGGATTTGGGGAGTTGTTTATGGTTTTTTACTAAACTCCATGGTTCTAAAAAGGCTCTGTTTTCCAAACATAGTTTTATTTGTAAGTGAAAGATTACCAAACTAACACTGTCATGCGCAAAATTGGTACGTTTATAGCAAAGATGTTCATACATCTGTGTTGAACTTAGTTGCAGCCATGTTTTGTTGATACACACAGCTCAAGTTATCCTTAGTTAATATTTAGTTATAAAAGCATATCAGAATAAAAGATCAACATCCAGTGGCCAGCCTTTTGACATGTGACCCTTTAGATAGCCTTTACCCCTGGGACAGCAACTACATCATCTCAGTAAGTGCTGCAGGGATCATCTTAAATTTTAAAAGATATTTTTAAGTAGAAATAAGAGTAGAATCACAGAAAGAAACCACTCCAAATGGTTTTGGACAGACGTGCTACTATGTTTTACCTACTCTTCTTACACAATAGATATATATACATCTCAGATCAAAGACATACCCTGTAGAGTATTACAGCAATTAGTAGCTAACAGCAGGAGAAAGACAGGGGGAAAAAAAAAAGTAAGAGGCAGTAGAGAGGGATTAGCAGAAAAGTAAAAGAGTGTTTATTTGTATGCCTGAATCTTCCGAGCCACACAGTCTTAAACTGTCTGACTAACTACATCACTACCTTCACTTGTTAACTTGACTTTTTTTCCATGAAGAATAGTTTCGTATGTTCCAAGAACTCTCTCATTTTTTATTGGAACTTTGTGGCTTGAAAAGCAAACAAATGTCTGGTCATTCAGGAAACTTCATGATGCAACAAGGTAGAGCACAATAACCACTTTGAACTACATAGAGATTCGCAGTATGGAAAGCCAAAGAGAACAACACCTGCCGTGACCTCAACAATCATCTGCTTTGTGTCAGTACAAGAGCATAAAGCAACAAGCACAGAGCCAAGTTCAAGATCTACAGTTAGACAGGCAATCCCTACATGTAGGGCTTGGCTCTAACTCCCTCCCAATGCTGGAGTGACAGACACACCCACATCAGTGACTGGAGAGAGATTTACTTAAGTGAGGCATGCAGGTCCAGTACGGCAGGATAGAACACAGCACCATACAAAATACACCCCGCCACACAAAATTCCATAGCTATTTGAAGAAGTTCCTATTAACCTCTTGCTTCATCCTCAGTACCACCCTGAAGGAATGTGTTTATGGCAGAAGTTAACAGGCCTGCCTACACCCTTGTCATGGGGGAAGGCACAGCCCAAAGAGCATGAAAAGAGGTCAAGCCGCAAGATAAAGCCCACAACAGAAACAAATGGCTAAAATATATGCCTATGCCAACTTCAAAGGGCTTAAAGCAATGTAAGGCACAAACAACATGAGGCCCAAAGATACCATCTGATGTAGCAAATGCCCATAACTTGACTGTTGGCATTATGGTGATAGAAGAAGTACACGATATGCTTCTTAACATGCAAAGGACTGCACAATTCTCACTGATAACTCCAGTGACAACTCCAGATCCATAGGACTGGGGTGGAGACTGATATGTACCTGAACAGCTGGGAAAGCAGTGCTTCCTCTTCCTGTGTGCTCCAATCTCCACCTGCTTTTATAGCATGATTTGTCTTGATCTCCATCACATACTGCCTCATCACTTCCCTTTTACAATGTGTAAATTCTCACTCTCCCTCAGATTATCCCTCACTTGAGCTTGCTTTGACCACTCCCGTTATAAAAGCATCCCACTTGAGCCAACTTACTTCATCTTCTTTTCTATCTGGAGTTCTTTAAACACAATGTTTATAGTTTCTACCTGGGGCTTCTCTCCTTGTGGGGTTCCTTCTTTTTGCAACTGAAGCTTTTTTTACCAGAATATTCAAAAATTCCTTTGTAGCCAAGAGGTACATTCAGTAACCTGTAATTTATGGGAAAGGAAGGAAGGAGTCTGTGTACAACATATACATTCTAGTTGATGTTACACAGTTGTTATAAAACTCTTGAATCATGGAAGACATCATTATATGGGGAATCCACCATTTGTTTACAAAGGCTTCATCACATCTCTCACAGACAAAGCACAATAATGGGTTGTTATAACTTTAATGATAACCTGTTCAAAGAGCTCTGGTACAATTAGTTGGATGAAGTCTAAAGAAATCAGCTGAATAACTACTCTGCATGAAATGCAGAGCAGAACAAAGGAAACCAGGCCTTCAAGGGAGGAAATCAGATTCAGGGGCTGGATAGAGTGACAACTGTAATGAACAGGAAGCTTGGGCAGGAGTGATGTGTTCTACATAGCCGCAGGAACTTAGCCCTAAACTAATACATACTAAGCAAAATATAAGAGACAGGGCATCCAAAGGCTTGAGGGCAAAAGACAGTCTTATTCTTCTTGGATTTCTAGGACTTCCTCTAGTTCATTTCTGACCTCCTTAATTATTCCTTCAATACATCCCTCAAAGACAACATCCTGCAACGAAGTCTAGTAGAATATCTGGTTTTAGGCTACTGGCTGAACTGATAGTTGAAGTCACAAACACTTGGTCCTTCACTAACAAATCCTTGAGGAATCTAGTCAATGCATCACCCATCAATCACAAATCTTCAGTTAAACTCATGCAATACAGATCATCTCCATAGTTCATTAGCCTGTTGAACTCCAAGGTTCGACACCTACGACATCTTCCAGATGACTCAGTGTTCTAAAATCTTTTCCTACAGCATGTTTAAGTAAATTTGTTTCAGGACAAATGCTCTTTTAAGAAAGCAGTTCTCCTTCAGAGGGTCTTTTTCAGTGTACATGATGTCTTTTGGTAATAACTTTGTCTAACCATCCTCTGTTACTCTGTATCATAACCTTTAAGAATTTCAGCCCCCTAGGAATCCAGGGAAATAGCAAGATGAACATGATCACCACTAAGCTGAAAATAGAGCTTTTAATCTCAGTTATAGGGAGTTCATGATGTAACCCTTATCTTGAAGAGCTTGTCTGGGACCTTATATAATCACTCTTTCAATTTCTGATGGGGATTTTAAAGAATACTGGCTTTGGTCTCTTTCTCATCTGTGCCTCATTCTGGGGTATTTCAGCCACAAACAAAGGCAGTTACACTATTACTGAATCTCATGTCCGCCCCTTTTAGTTAGCCTGTCTCTCTGTCATCTCTTCATTGCCTAATCTCCACACTGAGTTGTGCAGCAAGATAACTCTTAAATATTCCTCAAAAGGAATTTTCACTACTGCCTACTATGCTTGTATCAGATAGTGTGCAGCTTTAGTTGGAAATGTCTACAAAGCCATGAGGACTTGACACTACTGGCAGACAGGGAGGAGCACACCACATCAGCTAAAACTAGCACAGAGTTTAAAACTGCCCTAGGCTTTACTCCCAGGAAATATGGGTCTGGATTCATAACCTACTTCTTTTCCTCGTGTCTCCCTAACTAGACACAACCAGCCTAGTTCAAGGTCTGCCGATTTTTTTATGTAACCTACCCACATACTTACACTATTGTCTATGCACCCAAGAAATTTATCAAAGAATACTACTAAGCCCTTTCCTGTTCCTGACAAATGTACTCCTTCAAAGGTTTTTTAAAAATGTCACCCTGCCCTTCCCCACGCATCTCTTAACTCTCTCATCCTTTTAATTATATCAAATATAAACTCTTTACCTTCTTTTTGGAGTCTTGTCTAGTCTTTCTACTCCCTAAATCTCTCATTCAGTGTCTAAGGACTCTTGCCCTATTATTCCCACATTACACTTTCAAACAAGCACTGTAATGTATTCTCCCATCTTGACACCAATGTTTTGAGAAAGTTCCCTGTAATTATTGACACAACTATTTAACCATAAAGAAAATAAAAAAATTATTCTATAAATAAATTAGCAATGAATGGCTAAGGAGAACACCCATCCTTTATTGGATGTGGGGGAAAGCATGAATAAGGAAAAGGCTGAGGCACTTAGTGCCTTCTTTGCCTCAGTTGTTAATAGTAAGACCAGTTGTTCTCAGGCTACCCAGACCCCTGAGCTGCAAGACAGGGGTGGGGAAGAGAAGGAAACCCCCATAACCAAAGGGAAAATGGTCAGCAACCTACTACATCACTTAGACACACACAGGTCTGTGGGGCCAGATGGAATCCACCCAAGGATGCCGTGGAAGAGCTCACCAAACTCCTTTCAATCATTTATCAGCAGTTCTGTCTAACCAGGGAGGTCCCAGGCAACTGGAGGTTGGCAAATGTGGCACCCATTTACAGGAAGGGCCAGAAGAAGGATCTGGGCCAGTACAGGATAGTCAGCCTGACCTCGGTGCTGGGGAAGGTTATGGAGCAGATCATCCCGAGTGCCATGACACAACATGCAGAGGACAACTGGGTGATCAGGCCCAGCCAGCATGGATTTATGAAAGGCAGGTCCTGCTTGACTGACCTGACCTCCTTCTGTGGCAAGGTGAACAGCTAAGTGAATGAGGGAATGGCTGTGGATATTGTCTATCTGGACTTTAGCAAAACCTTTGACACTGTCTCAAAGGAAAAACTGGGTGCTTGTGGTTTGGATGGGCATACTCTTCACTTGTTCACAAACTATCTGGATAGCTGAGCTCAAAGAATTGAGGTGGTGAATCCAGCTGATGGTCAGTTACAAGTGGCATTCCCCAGGGCTGAGTATTGGGGCCCGTATATTTCTCAACGATTTGGACAAGAGAATCTAGGGCACCCTCAGTCAGTTTGCAGGTGACACCAGGTTGGGCCATGAGGGTTGATCTTCTGGAGGAAAGGAAAGCTCTGCAGAGGGATCTGGACAGACTGGATTGATGGTCCAAGACCAGTGGTTTGAGGTTCAACAAGGCCAAGTGCTGGGTCACAACAATCCCCTGCAGTGCTACAGGCTGGGGGAGATTGGCTGAAAAGTTGCCTGAGGGTGCTGGTTGACAGCAGCTGAACATGAGCCAGAATAGGCCAAGAAGCCAGTGGCATCCTGGCCTGTATCAGAAATAGTGGGTCCAGCAGGACCAGGGTAGTGACTGAAGTGCTGTGCAGTGGTGTGGCCACATCTCCAATCCTGTGTTCAGTTTTTGGTCCCTCATTACAAGAAAGACATTGATGTGCTGGAGCGTGTCCAGAGAAGGGCAACGAAGCTGGGAAGGGTCTGGAACACAAATCTTCCGAGGAGTGGCTGAGAGAGATGGGGGTGTTTAGCCTGGAGAAAAGGAGGCTGAGCGGGGGCCTTATTGCTCTCTACAACTACCTGAAAGGTGGTATTGTGGTGGGGATCATTCTCTTCTCCCAAATAACAAGCAATAGGTCAAGAGGAAATGGTCTCAAGTTGCACCAGGGGAGGTTTAGATTGGGTATGACGAAAAATTTCTTCACTGAAAGGATTGTCAAGCACTGAAACAGGCTGTCCAGCAAAGTGGTGGAATCACCATCTCTGGAGGTATTTAAAAGCTGTGCAGATGTGGCACTTATGGACATGGTTTAGTGGTGGACTTGGCAATGTTAGTTTAATGGTCCAGCTTGATGATCTTAAGGGTCTTTTCCAATTTCAAAAATTCTATTATTTAGTTGTTCTTTTTCAGAACTTCCTTATACTTTCCTCTGTTATAATGCTTCTATGGTAGAGAAGAAAGATTATGCTGTTCATATATTTGTGATGTTCACTCTGTGAGAATGATGCTAATCACACTAGTCAGTAGAGTCTCATTGCTGCTGCTGCTGCTCAGTCTACAAATGTTCATCTTTCCTCTTTTCTCTAATAAAACTGAAAGTTCATAGGCACAGTCAAAACCAAATAGTGATGAGATACCACTACACAGTACCAGATGCAGGGCCTGAGGAACAAGTAATTTGAGCAAGTGTGCTAAATGCATATGGCACAAGAACCATATCTGATTTCACTGAAGATAGAAAGGGAAATTACTGATACCAATATTGCAAGATGACATCCTTAAGGACTCGAAAGCAGTAACAACATCCAGATGAGCAAGCATCTTTGTGATTCATTCCCACCTGCTTGTTGATAAAGAATATTACAGGCCGCTATTGTGATTATCACCTTCTCTGCCAAAGGTCAGTAAGAATTCCATCCTCACTAAAGCTTGACAGTGAGTTAAGAACAGTCAAAAGAAAAATGAATGTGACAAGTGTTTACACTGCTGCAGTTGACCACCAAAATAACCCTGACTTCTGTGCACATTCTCCTCCTCTTTGGTTTGCTAAATACTTTGTTCTTTAATATATTATACTTTTACTGGTTTCTACATGAATGTACATGGGATGTCACAATACCCTTGTCCAACACAGTACTATCTTCTCAGATCTTTCCTATAGCCCCACATTTCCCATCTATACATGACAAAGCTTACTTAATACATAGTCTTATTATATTGAGCTTCGTGTTTGCATTCCTTTCAGTTTTTGTTTTTCTAATTCATTTGAGAACCTGCCTAATATTAGGTTACAAATTCACTGGGTCAGGTATTTTGCACCTCATTTGCCAGGTGTTTTGTGCAAATTCTATGCAAATAGTAAACAGCCATCACCACCATAACACTAATAAATGCAAATTAAATGCTGTTCCAGGAGCTATTCCCTCAGAATAGTAAGTTAACACTTATGTAGTACTTCCATCCCAGACTGCAAATACATTCGTTAATTAATTGAGGTCAAATGACAATGCCCTAATTAGCCAAGCCCAGGTTGCTCTTAACAGTAATGGGCCTACCAACAAAATGAAGGCATTTGTGATTCCAAGAAATCCATTTCTGTTTCACTGGATGGAAGGAAAACATTGTTTATGCACAGAACAATTGGTCTTACTACAGCACTAACTCCACACAGAATTGGAAAGAAGACAGGAAATTAACAGAATGAGCTTACATCTTCACTCAGCAGCTGGCAGCCACTACATGTGCTCTATAGAAACAGTGTCTGAACAACATGGCAAAGTTCAGTTGTTTCGCTCTTTCGTAAACAGAGGGACAACACAGAGACCAACTATTGTACCTGGCACATATCACATATAGATACTGAGTTGCAGTCATTAAGGAGCCACACATCATTCAGGATACACACTAATCCTATCATATGCCTGGAAACTTACAGAATCAGAGTAATTGTTTCTGCTGGTTAACCATAACCTAGCAATGACCATCTATGCCTTTATTTTTCAGGCACCTTTTCTCTTAGGCAGTTAAGAGGCCGAACAGCCAACAAGCTAATGAGTCTTATCACTTTTAAGAAACCAGGCTCTTTACTTACAAAGCTGATTGCATCAAATCAGCTATATATAGCTAATTGGACTATATACTATATCAAATACAAATCAAATTAATCATCTGCTTAGAGCACCACAGTCTCTATAAGCAATATCCTCCATGGCAACAATGTGTATTTGTCGCTGTGCTATCTCCTGAAGTGAGTCTAGGCCAATCTTATATGGGATGTCACAACTGAAAATAAGGTCAGAGAGAACTGCAAAAAGTCAGAGAGAATATGAGTGATTCAGTTCCAAATTTCTCACCAAAACAAATGATACAATTTGCATTACGGAATAATGCTTCTGATTGTGCTGTCATCACTTTATACACTATCCTCATGTTTGATATATGAACTGTTACACAGGTCACAAGGAAGGTCATGCTACTGTGCTACTGCAAAGAAAAGGTTACCTCTGCAGAGACCTTTTTTCAGTGTCACAAACAAACTAACTCAAGACTGCCCATGCACTCACTGTCAGCTATGTGCAAGCCTCCCGTTTACAACAACTTTACTCGAAAACCTTGATGAGGCACATATAGTAGCTGTATGTCTGCCCAGGTAAGGTACACATGTGCACTAGTGGCTGGCATATCTTGTTTCCTAACTCATCCATCATAGGCATACCCATGCAAACCTTTTGAATTCCAGGAGTACCATTATGACTATGAACAAAGGGATAAATTCTGTATTATGCATTAGCTCTTGGCGTTTAAGGAAAAAAAATACCTAAAGCTATTATAACAACTTCTGAGTATCTCTTGCAGCCAGAGTGATCCTCTAGGATGATTAGGAGGCTTTTCTCACCTGCCACAACATCAGGAAAGCTGTCAACACAATGTCTCCCAATCCACCTTCCTTTGCTTCTTTCAAATATTTGCTTTTCTCCTCTACCAGAGAACAGTGAACTGAAAGTTGAAAACAAGCAATGTGTGTCTTGTCTAGGCTGGTCCAAATAATAAGAATTATACCCAGGGGTGCAATTTTTAAGGATCCTTACATATTACCTGCATTCTGTAATGTGATCTTCTTTCTGGTCTTTCAAATAGCAAAAATATTCAGAGATTTAAGAAAAAAAATCCAAGTCTTGCTGTCACTGGCTTCCAAAACTTTAACTTTTTCTGCTTAATGCTGTAATAATGTGTCATGATATGGGGGTAAAAATCAATAAATATTGTTATGAAGAAGGAATCTTATTTTCATGTAGGTTGAAATTTTACATCAGATTCATTTGAGAAACTTGCAGTTCTCAGCATCTCCATTGCCAATATCATCCAAAGCCAAGAAACAAGTCAAGGCTGGTGGTGAGAGCTATGCCCATCACTAGTGAAGCACTATGCAGTTATCAAAACACCAAATCACTGCCATCACCAACTGATGTTTATCCTGGACACACCAAAAATTTTTAAGCAAACAGACCTTCTGAGCTAGCTATCATGCACAACATTAAGCTATATATTTTGCATGCATCTACTGAAAAGAAAATAATCTACTGAATATGCCCTGTCTATCAAAGAAAATGTACTGACTGAATATAAACTCTATGCACCAGAAGTTCATTTGTGCATAAAAACAATTGAAGATCAATCTATCTGCAGTCTGTAAAGTATTCTCCTCTCTCTATGCTGCTTCACCCTATTTATCATAATGTTTTGCCACTTCTGTATCTGTAGAGATAGTAGAAACTCAGCATATCTTGGTGACAGTCTGTGAGTGAGAGTTATACTGGGAAACAGCAGGAAGAAAGATGATGTGTAAGGCAGTTTCAATGGAAGCAGTTGCCTTTTTCCTTGCTCTCAGTTCTCTCCTTCAGTAGCAGAAGATATTTGGCCACTTTATCAATATCTTAGCATGTTTTGAAGGTCAATTCTGCTTCCCAGAGGATGAAAGGAGATGCAACTACTCCCAACCACTATCAGGTGAAAGGATGATATTCAGCTCCAGCACTGGCAGATGGAGAATGCTGTAAGAACAGAGCTACATCAGTCTTCATTAATGAAAAAGAGGCTTCCTGTAATCATCTGATGCATGAACATGAAACTACAGGTGAAAAAGGTGGCTGAGTGAATAAGCTGGCCTGAACAAACAGAAAATCAGCAAGAAATCCCAGCAAAAAGTAGACTTTTAAAGATATGCTGGAGGACAAGAAGTTTACTGTTCTCTCACCACTCATTCCACTCACAGCCTTTTATGAAACCTGTATCTGATCTGGCAAGAGAGTTTAGACCACAACACAAGTGCAAAGACAATAATGAAGATGCTGATCACACACATGTAGTTTGACTGCCATTTGGGTAACCACACTGTCAAATATCAATGAACTAATAAGAGCTGGGCTGTACACGAGGAATCCTGCTTGTCACCAACAGGTCTCTCAGTTTGCTCCCAACAGCCTACTGGGATTTAGTAACATGTGGTACCATTGCCAGACTGCTGCACTTCTGCTGTTTTTGAAGTCCAGGAGAGAAGGGATACACAGGGCACTGTAGAACACCTATGCAGCTCTTATCAATGCAATATCTTGCCTTACGGTGCTCGCAGGGAAAACTATGTTCTGGATACTCTTCTCTCCTACATCTTGCAACAAATGCTTCTACTTAGGCACACCCATACTACCTACTGTTGCTCAGTTTGGCTTAAGATCTCTTGGTATCTGCCATACAGTATGCAGGTATGTGAGTGTACCTGTATACATACACACACAAGACACACATATATGCATAATTCCTATGAGCTCTGCTGAGTATTTTTGTGAAACTCCTGTTCTTACTCCCTTTTGCATACAGCACAGAAGGGACTTGCGGATATCCTGTTCAACAGGAACCTCCGGGTGGAGCAACACTGTCGGCAGAAGTACGTCCTGTTTTCTCTCCTCCTTTAGGCGTAGTCCCATCTCTGATTATCTACAAGACTTTATCGCTGCTACTCCTAAACTCTGGCATTGCTCATCTGCAGGTGACTTACATACCTGCAACTGCTGGCTCCTCAGTGTCCTGCTGCACAATCTTCCTAACCAGAAGGCCAAGAACTGTTTGACCTTACTTCACCACCCTAGGAGCACTTGGAATCAGTGCATTGTTCCCTTGCTTCCTAGACATATTCACTGGGGAAGGACATCTCTGGGGAGGGGCCATCTCCAGAGATAGAGAAACTATCCACCTGATGGCACAATCATAGGCACGTTGTTGGTGGTACCAAGAGGCTGTGATCAGAAAATCCCAAGAGCGCTTTCTGCATGTCTGACTTGGTATATTCTTTCTCTCCAGGACTGCCTGTTAGTATAATGTACTCCATGTCTCAGACTTGCTCAACAAGCCCTCCTTCCACCCACATACACTTTTCCTCTACTCTGAATTCACAAAATGGTCGAGGTTGGAAGGGACTTCTGGAGTCACCATGTCCAACCTCCTTATTCAAAAAGGGTCACCTAGAGAAGCTTATCCAGGACTATGTCCAAGTAGCTTTTGAGTATCTCCAAATTATCTCCAATATCTTCTTTAAAACTACCCTTGGATGAGGTCCCCCTCTGAGCCAGGTCTTCTGCAGACTGAACAGTCGCAGCTCTCTCGGCCTCTCCTTATATGGGAGATGATCTATGCCCTCAGTCATCTTCATGGCCATTTTCTGGACACTCTTCAACAGCTCCATGTCTCCCTTGCACTAGGGAACCCAGACCTGGACACCGTTCTCCAGGGGTGACCTCACCAATACTGAGTAGAGGGGAAGGATAACCTCCCTTGACCTGCTGTTTCTCCCTCTCTGTCCTTCCTTGTTCCACACACTCTTTCTTATGTGATCCATCCTTCTCTCATTATTTTTGTGTCCATCTAAAACCTTTTTAAAGACATTTTTAGAACTAGCATGCTGTCAAATGGTCACCTTGCTTTTTGAAGGACAGTAAATTCTTCACAAAACGTGAGAATTTCATATGCAACAAGTGGTTGGATCTCAACCAATTTTTTTTGATGCTAGGCAGTAAAAAGCTAACACAGTGTTTACTACGACCGTCCATCAGAACAATTAATAAAACTAACCAGGGAGCAAAGTCACACTACCAACAGAATTCTTCACATGAACAACTTCTTCCTTCTTTTCTATATTTGAAGTTCTTCACTGGCTTTATCAAACAACCAAATAGGTAACAATAATGATGCAATCTAATCTTTTTAGCAAACAATTGAATTTTTTTCTCAAAGATACAGGCAGAGTTCAGTATGAGAACAGCTATGTTTTTGTTAATGTCCTCTCCAGAATATTGAGTTATGCATTACAGATGTCCATCTTCCGCAAATGATAACCAGAATTAACAGCATCTGACTGATTTCTAATGAATTTTAGGAGGTAATATAGATGTTAGTTCCAAATAATTTTACACTCTAGTTATTATTGTACTACTACTTCAACTACCACCTTATGCCAAATACAGGCATTGAAAAAACAGTAACCTGTACCAGAAATTGGTATGAGGGGTACCTTGGTGTGGGGGTTGGACTAGATGATCTCCAGAGATGCCTTCCAAACCTAATTATTCTGTCATTCTGTGAAAAAGCTTAGAAACAAGACTGTGGGAGATGACAGGGTGAGAAGACAAAGTAATAAGACAACATGCCAGCAGTGCTGCTGTTAGTACCAGGCAAAGTATATCAATTGCTTAGTCTTCACATGTATTTTTGTACTAGCAGACTACCTTGAAGCATCAGGTACTGCTTTTTTTTACATATAAAATACCTCTATTAATGTGTAAAGTACCTATATTAATCTAAAAGTATTGCACATTAAAAGAATTATATTATTAATCTCAGTTGGTTAAGTATAGTGACATTTAAGCTTAAGACATTAAACATAAGCACATAGTATGTGTAGCCAGTCACTACAGTATTCATGGCAGTTTTCTACCCTAATTAATCCACAAGCTTTGCCAAGAAAGACTATGATATAAGAAACAGTTTTAAAATAATATATAGAAAAGGAGGAGTTAAAGGAAATCAAATATAATTTAAGATTAGATAGATTAAGATTAGATCATAATTAGACAAAATTGTTTATGGAGATTATACATCAATAACAGATCAGGTGTGTACCTAACAGCTAAGCTACGCAGAAGTATTTTGTGTGCTCACACCATGGGAACATTCAGAGCATGTCTAACACAAGATTTGTTTCACAACATAAACTTGTGTAGTTTTAAACATACCAGTAGAACCTTAGATCAGGCGCAATTGTGTAAGAGGCTGTCAGATGAAGTACATTTTTCTGCTGCTGTAAGCAACCTCTGAATTGGAACCTACCATTACAAATTTCATCATTTCTTATTTTAAATTATACCTATAACTAGCATAGCCAAAAAATACTATTTATAGATTAAAACTTACGGCAATAGAGATATAAATAAACTAAATGTTTAAAATTAAATTTTCAGGAATATACTGCGTATGTGAAACCATTTCACTTTCACCACAGTCATCAGATTTCTTTCAGAAAGACTGTAGATTTTTCATTTTTTCTCTGTACCCCTTATTTCTTTTTGCTCACTAAATGCAAAAAAATGAGTTTTGGGGATTCGCCCTTTTTTTACTCTTTTTAGGCAACTTAAATTTTTGAGTATTTTCTCAGTTTGGAAGCATTTAAAATAACCCACCAAAAATAAGGTAACAGAGAAAACAGAAAAAGAAAAAACTACTTTTAAAGGTATAAGAACAGCAAGATTTGCAGAACAAGTGTTACAAAGTTACTACTCCCCCTTACCACCCTGAAGCCTTTCCAAAATCAGAAAAGCTTTTAAAGAATTCTTAAACATTTTAGAAAGTTTCAGAGGAATAAAACTAAAATGAAGAAAGGAACTAAGGAAAAAAAAGGTAGTAGGGAAAAAGGAAAATGATGGAAAATAAGCTCAAATACTTTTGACAAGACTTGTCTTATTATGCTAAGTGACAAAAAGGAGAATATGCAGGAAACAAGATACAAAAATGCAGAAAATTCTAAATATTTGGGGAAATATTTTGTGAAACAAACAGTCTATTATCTAACATTTTAAAAGAGAAACATCTTTGAAATTCATGTTTTCTTTTCTTCTCCAACACTTTCATCACACATACAAATACCTCCTGCCAGCATCTGAAAACTTTGCTTCCTGTGTTCCCTCTCGCTCCTTTCCAGGTAAATGGACATAACGCTTTGCTAACTGCCAGTTCCATATAAACCTCTCATTTTTATGGCAGATGAAACAAGGAAAACACAGAAAACGGTACTTTTGTGCAACAGGCCTTGGTAAAGCTTGAGTTTGAAACAATCATGATCAGATAACCAACATCTTGATCTCTAGGGATCTTTACTAAGGTTGTCATTTACAGCTACCATAAACCTGACCCAAAAGCATGCAGACAGCCTTGAGCTACAAATCTAGCAGTGCTATAAGATATCCTGCTTCTCCAGATTTGCCCTGTGGCAGACACCTGGACAGCAAGTACACAGAGGCATTAAAGTACAGCTGAGACAGCATTACCTGAAGAGGCAAACTCTTTGGTTACTCCTAAGAGTTCTCTAAATGGTATTTGAACTCTCCGGTCGTTCCTTTTTTTTAACCCTTTCTTTTGACTGAAGCGTCAAAGGTGAAACTTTCCTAAAGGGTATCTTAGTACCAATCTCACAACACCCTCCAAAACCGGTTGCCATAGCAGTTTCTGGGAGAGACCAGGGCTAAGTTCATCATCACTGTAACTCCATACACTCCTTTAAATATATATCCTTGTAATAACTTGACTGTTAGTATCTGTATTAACCCCTTGAACATAAATAATACTGCAAAAATGGTGCTGTGAGCATAATGCTTGAGCCAAGGGTGTCATGAACACCAAGAGTTCTCCTTCCATGTGTAAGGTGTGCATATGCATTATAAGTGTATAAAACTAACGTGAATGCTCTGCAGAAGTTTTAAAATGAAATTAGTATCTAGTCTGGATATCCCAGTTTGCATTTTCAGCCATGCGGAAAGAGAAGGAAGGTGGTACATTTAGATGTAGCCAGAAATTTGAAGAGCAGTATTAACACTGCAAAGCAAATATTAGATGAGTGTGCCGTTGCTTGGAAATCAGCAGAGGCAAGAGAGAATCTTCCAGACCCTGCACAAGTCCATCCCTGCCTACACTCCTGATCTTAATTCCTCCTATTCTTCATTTCCATTATTATGCCACTGCCTCTGGCACCACTGCTTCCCCAGAAACTCCCTCTGCCTCCGCTTCCCATCAGTTCCTTGTACACAAAACTCCTTCTACTTCACAGACAGGGAAAGGTAGGCACCCTCTTTTCATCTTAATCCCTTGTAAAGCAAACACCGCCTTTTACTGAGCTTGCCAATGCAATCAGAAATGGTGCTGCACAACTAATAAAAATAATTATCAAGCTTTGATGATCATCCAGGATGGTTTTTATGTGTTTTCTCTCTCCATTTGCACAGTGAGTCTCATGAGACTGAATTTAATTTTCTCTGCTTGCTGTGAGCATTTTAAAAATAGTCTCATCCATAAAAATATCCAAAGCCTTGCATTGAAGGCCTGTTCTCATGTTTAAGCCCAGTTTCACCCATGCAGGATTTTGTGCTGTGCGGTGTCAGAGCAATAATTAAATTTGCACAAAATCCTTCATCCTCAAAGAACCACAAAATGCCTTTATAGTTTAAAAAGCAATGAAATACAAGCTCCTGTTTACATGAATGGAAAGCTGTTTTCCTATCCTTAAAACCACACCACAAAAATAGGGAGGAGGTCGGAGGTCAGTCTCAGGAGATGTGAAGTCACTGTCCATCACATCGTGCTGTCAGAACAAGCCAGACAGGAGTTACAGGAGAAACTTGCCTGCCCAGATGCTCATCACCTCTGCCACATGAACATGTGCTAGTGCCATCTACCAGCGACCCAGGACACCACATCACCAAAGACAAGTGATTTTTTTTTTTTTTTTTTTCTTTACCTCCTTCCTTTTGTAGCTCCTGAAACAAATCCCTTCTTCAATTCAAGTTCCAATCGTCCGCACCTGAGCAAAGTCAGAATCACCTTCCAAGAGCTGGGAAACAACAACTCCTCAGCTGAGGGATGTTGTCATTAGTAGCATCCTCACCTGTGTGTTGTCTTTTTGGGGGATTTTTGAGTTACGTGGGGACAAATACAGCTCCTGAGCATCTCCCCTTTGGCACCTAAACTCCTCCAGGACAGCGTTCCCAGTGACATACACTGTGGCAGAGCTCCTAAAACAGCCCCTTCAAGTACTTAAAAAAAGAACCTTCCAGCTAGAATATAACTCAAACACAACTTTCACATACTGTTGGCTAAATCCTGCTTTCTCCACTGACTTCCTTGGCCAAAGTGTAATATATTCATTATATACAGAGAAATTAAAGGAATGGGAAAAAGGCAATTATTTTGCATGCTTTTTTTATTGTTTTTTTAACTATACAACATGATGTGCCATTTTTCTTGGTAAGAAAATGTCCTCATTTAACAGTTCATAACTGGATAAATGTCTGTCCAAGTAATATTGACTCACTCCAGTTCAAAGGAGCCTTTTTGTAATTTTATTTATGAGAGAAGAAGTTGGCTGAGAGGCTTTTTACCCCAGCAATAATTAGCTATTGATCGGCCCTTCAGTTAATAAAATATAAAATTGTTTCAAGATCCTGTGTTATTGTCCCAGGCCCTCCTAACAAAACACCTTTTTTTCATCCAATTACTGATGGCCTTTTACAAAATAACTATATTGAACTGGAATTCCCTTTGCGCTGGATAACAGAACCAAATTAATCTTGTCATGATGACAAAATCTACTTTCAAAGACCACAAATTAACATATTCAATTTTTGTCTTAGCATTTGTTCTTGTTGCAAGAAACATCTTCAACTAAGTCATACACAGACTACAGTTTTGTATGGAAAAATCAAATTATAAAGGAAATGTGCTGTGATGTTGCCTGAAAGGAACCTGCAGTGACATGACCCGGTAGAAGCAAAGAGAGGGACAGAGATAGAGAGAAAATGGGCCATGATTCCCTGGTTTTTATCAGGGTGGAGGCAACACCTGAGAGGTCAGGGAGGTAGCTGGCTGATCTGGGACTACCCCCTGGCTCCCTAATATGGCCCTGTTTTGCAAAGTAAGGAGCCAATCTGTCCAGTCACCAGGGCTGGGATTCCCCATGAAAAATTTGGCCACATGGTTGGCAAGGGAGGGGTGGAGAATGAGGCAAGAGTTCCGTCAGAATCACTCCTCCACATCTCAGTGTGGGATGTGCCTTCCAAGATACAGAGCCATTCTCCAAAGTACCAAATGCCCTGAGCTAAAATCAGCCCCATTAAAAAGAGCTGGCAATTTAATGGATGAAACTCTTCACCAACTGGTATTTAAACAGCTGAAATGAAAGATATAGTGTGAGAGAAGTGTTTTTTCTTGCAAGAAAAAACAAACCACCCTACCAACGAAATAAACAAACACGAATCTGCTTTCTGTGCAAGGCAAAGTGTCTAGAGAGAGCAAGAAGATTTGCACTCATGAAATCAGGACCGGATCCAAAACCACTGATTGCCGTGGCATTTCTGCTTAGGTCTGAATAGCTCAAAATCAGTTCAAAATCCCTTAAGACACATTGGTATATAAATTCTTTTAACCAAAAATCCCATTAGCACAATGTAACACAATATATGAATGCTATTTTCCTGTTCATGATTTTTGCTGTCATCTAGTTACCAAAAATAGAAGAATTTTATTATTATTTCAATTAATCATTTATTCAGTGTATTCTTCATACGTGTTCTGAAACCAAACCAAGCTGATTTGTGCCATCTACTGGTAAAGCAGGGATTTCCAACTTCTGAATACTATTGAGCTAGTTTATTTTAAATCTGTTTCATTTTATTATTCACTCTACATAAATGTGTTACTTCTTTGCAAGCAATCTCATATATGCCCTATCTGATAAAAAAGAGTCTGTTCACACTATCTGAAGGTGATCAATATCATCATGTAGGACAAATTAATTCATGGACAAGCTTAATTAGAGTTATACTGTTATGATTTTATTGAAAAATCTCAAAGGCACATTTTTCAACTAAAATCTTCATCCATTAAGTCTGGATACAGCTTTAATTGACTGGGTAAGACCTATTTCTTAGCTTGCACTATCTTTTTGCTTATGAATTGCAGTGTTCATGTTGTGACAACTGCAGGTATGATCTTTCACATTTGAGTTACAAATGTGAATCACTGTTCTGAACTGAGGTGTTCTCAGCAGAATCAAGGTGGGATGGCCCTTTTGTACAAGGAACTGGTAAGGTCTCACACTGCCATACTGTGGTTAAAACCTGCTATTCGTAGTCAAAAAGGCTGAACTCAAAACTGTGACCAGTTTGCTTGGAGAAGGGCATCCCTGGAGAATAGAGATGCCATTACAGGAGAAAAACCCCAAAAGACCTAACTTGAATAGTGCAGTGGAATGAATAAATGGGACATGCTATGTCCTGCATCAAATGATTGAAGTGAAGGAGAGAGAAGAGTTTTTTTCAGCTTCAGGACAGTGTTGGCAAATGAAGAAATGGGCGTCAGCTGGCCATGAATATATTTAGGTTGGAAATTAGAAGGCTTCTAACCATCAGAAGAAAAAGGTTCTGTGACAGCCAGCCAAAGGGAGCGGTGGGGGCAAACAATCTAACTAGTTTTAAGATAGATCTTGGTAACTTAATGAAAGGGATTATGAAATATGGATGTCTACAACATTAGAAAACTGGACTTGATGACCTGGACAATCCCTTCTAGACCTCTGTTCCCACATTTCCCAGAATGTTCCTCTGCTTTGACTTCAACATGGTGCCCAAATTCTGACAGCAGTAGATTTAGTTGCCTGTCAGGAGGCTCCAAATTACGGAAGAGTTCTGTTGATCCCAAACCCTCTCATTAGTTGGGATATGATTTGGTAGGAGTGGCCAATTGCCTTTTGTCTCTAAATCCTATGGTGCATTTGTCAGATCTGCCTTCTAAAGCTTTTAAATACAGTTTATATTCATTTTTATTGTAGGCTGCAGGCAACCGGTGAATTAAAAGTGAATTAAACAAAACCAGCCATTTTTAAGTACAATAGCCAAGGGATCTACTAAGATGTAATTATCTGTCATGTTTAGCAAAAATCACTGTGACAGAAAAAAAAAGGAGGTGGGAAAGTCACTGGAAGTACTATTTGCAAAGCAAGTAACTTAGTAAAAAATAATTATTTATTTCTAAATGACCTCATGTTGCTTCTAATTTAGAGTATGCTTCAATATAAATGAGACTCTAAAAATGGGTCAGAGACATGACCCAGTACCTGCACAAATTGGATACTTGCTTTAAATAAAAATGATGTGCTGTTTAAAAAGGGGGGGACTTGGCTGAGCCCCCAAACTTCCAGCTGTAAGGCACAGAACCAGCAAACACTGGTTGACCTCTGAATAAAAGAAAAGTGCCTGAAGTCTCTCAAACTGAGCACTCAAAATTACATGTCTGTTTTGAAAATTCAGTTCTAAAGTAAACATGCAATTAAGTCCATCGGCTGATACCGTTAAGAACAACCCTCTGCCTTTCTCTCTCTGGTTGCCATTTCACCCTCTCCAGCTGCTAGAGATACAATTTGAGTATAATAAAGTAGCAGTGCTGTGCTCAGGAAGTGATATGGACATGTTTGCCTGTGAGTCTGTGCACAAAGAGCAGAGGAAACGCAACACGTGCAGGTCCCCAGGCACCTTGCTGGAATTCTGCATCTCCTGCTCTCTGTGACTAAGCACACAGTGAAAGGTTTTTATAAGGATCCTCCGAGAATTGTTTCATTTTGTTTCTCTGAAGAAGGAAAATGTCAGCATTCTTGAAGTACTTCATTCAAATGTCCAAGTGAATCATATTTAAATTGGAAATATGGAAATACAAGAAAGCCAGCCTAATACACTTTCAAATTATATTTAGCTGATCTTCCCCTTTTTGGAAGGATTTGCTGTGTGGAAACACTTACTCTGGCTGGACTCTGTTCGACAGCCAGAACATATAGGAAGAACAATCAATCAGGCATCTCATGAAAACATTCCTCCAATGTGTCCAGCTGTACTTTTCCATACAGAGTGGAATAATTTGGGATAGGAGAAAACTGGCTCTAGGTGAGGTCCTCTGGCACTAACTCTCTATCACATATGTATGTAAACTTAATGCTTACCTGAGTAAAATGAGTGGTGTCAAGAAAGGCCCACCAAGCTTAGTGGGGAAATTAGTACAAGCAGAACTTGGATCATAACACCACCTTCTTGCCCAAGGGTGAATGCCCTCACTACAGCTGCCCCAGGGCAAAAAAAGGAAGGAACACATTAGTGCCAGCCTAGTCTTAGCCTCTGGGGAACTTTGGGAAACAATGCAGATATGTCTTTCTGTTTTTGATTAATTAATTCGTCCCTCCATTACACAAACTGTAAAAGCTTCAAACCCACAGCATTCCTTCCTGCTGGGTTTCTACTTCCAGCCCTTCAGACTTAACAAAAGAAGTGCTGCTGGGAAATATAATGTAGGCAACAACCAGGTTGTAAGAATGCTCCCAAATGGGTTTTCAAAAAGTTTCTGCAGCTCTGTTTTTCTCCATCAGTGGAGCTGTACAGTATGCTATTACCATACAGCCATTGATTATATATGGTATGCCCTGAAGGAAGATTTAAACTTTTCACAGTGGTCTATTTAATTTTCTAAATGACAGGTAAAAGTTTCCACTGATATTCTGCTTCTTCAGATGCCCCCTCCCCTGAAAAAATCAGTCTAATACTGTTAGTGTGGATTGCTGATAGATATTTTAGATGGCATGAATCTTAACTGCTGCTTGTTTGATTTTTTTTAGATGATGTCATGGATCACCTTCTGTGAAGCATCAACAGAATCTTCAAAAAAACCTAAACACCTTTATTTACGAATCTTTATTCCACCTTGCTCCCTACTTCTCATCCTTAAAAAATAAACAAAAAACAACCATGGGAGGAAATGAAACCACACTACAGCATGCTCAAATATAAATACAAACACCTATGAAACTGCTTCAAGACTGAGCCTAATAAGCCATATTGATAAGATTCTGGTCTTCCTCACGGCAGCAGGAGCTGTGCAACTCCCTTAAAAATGTTCATCATTCAAGCATAAGATGTCTAATTCCCATCACTACACACTGAACCTTTTCTCACTTGAATGATAGCTGATTCTCCTCTTTTTCCTCTTTTGGGAATGGTTTCTTTCTCTACTAAGCATTCTGTAGCGTGATTTTTTAATTGTAAGTATGTTTGGCAGTGAGATTCTGAAAAATACTTCTTCCATTTAACTGTACTTTTCATATCAGACTTGGTGACATTGGCATCCAAACACTTTATGATGTCATTCTCATCTTCATTTGATTTTTCTTCCACAGCTTGGATATTGCTGATACTGTGTGGTTTTTCTGGTCTTTAGTACAACAGTGACCTAGAAGACTGATTCTGCTACTTACATAGTGGGTTGTGGCAGAGATCCTTGCATGTATGTAGATCTTATGATTCACAAAATCAATAAAAGAAACATACAGCTGTGATCTCCCTATATTTTGAATGTAATAATTTTAACTTAAGCCAGGGTAATTGCTACTTAATAAACCATTAGTTTCATTCCTACACTATGACCACAGTAACAGCAGCTCCCTACTTCGTTGTTTGCTTGGTTTTTTTTACTTCAAATAAATTGCAAAAACTGGCATGTGTGCATGTTGGTGGTTTTTTTTCTTTATTGGTTCTGAAGAAAATTCAACACTTATATTTTACAGATAGTTTTCTGATGTCTCAGATGCTAACTTTCTTTATTCCACTACTAAATAAGGTTTTATCACTAATTCAATAACATTGCTTTTCACTTCAGATATTAAGACCCTGTAATCTTGGGACACAGGCAAAGGAATAAAAACAATGGGGTTATTCCAGTTAAACACCTTACCGCTCAGCAACCCTACCTGATTTTGTGCTTCTAACCCTTTGCCTATGAGAGGAAATGGCATGGTAGCTTGAATCTCATCAACAGAAATCCTGGATGCTTGCTTTTGCAGCTCTGTGTTTTAAAAGAAAATCACAGATTCTGGAAAATTACAAAATGAGAGGACAGACTATAGAGAGAATGCTGCAATGATAAAAACAAGTCAAACTGTTCAGTAGCATAAATACAGGGAGCACCCACCTCTTTCTAGGAGACACAAAGTTCTTAATATAAGGGAAGAATCCTTCCACATGATACACATTCTGCCCCTTTGCCATCCTAGTTGTTAAGATCATTTGCAGTCTTGTTCCTGACAAAAAACCCAACACATTTTGGAGCACAACGTAGATGCTAATGTACATACAAACACTGGGAAATATTCACTGCATAATGTCAATACTCCTGGTGGAACCAGGGTATTTTGGAGATAGCTTCATGGGCAAACCTCTCTTTACACACTTACTTAATCTAGACAATATCAGAAACGTTTCCCCATGCAGAGAGGAAAAACACTCTCCTTAGTAGCTCCACAGATGCCAGTTAAAAATTTCCTTGAATGTATTCCATCTGAGGCAGTCTGTACTCTTAAGTATATAAAGCAGCTTATAGGTTTATATCTACATGAAGCAACAGTGACTGTGAGTGAGTGGAAGTCAATGGATTTCTGTCAATGAGAGGTTTGCTTGATGGCACCCTCTATCCCTTTTGTATGGACCTGAAAGTTAATGAAATTCATTAGCCTTACATGTTCTCAAGACATGATTTAAGCCATAGACAGAAACCCAGATGGAGTGTGAAGGTGTGATGAGGCTGTTCATCACATGGAGCAGCAGAGTGCCACTTCTAAACCCATGGTGAATCAAAAAAATGCATTGGGTTGGATGGACCTACTGAAGAGCTCAGTCAAAACTTCCAGATCAGGCTCCAGATAATTAATTTCCAGTAATTTGGCTTGGCAGGCATTGCTGATCTCCAGCCAAATACATGAGTAACAGCAATTCATTGTGAGGGGGGAGAGGGGAGGGTGAAAAGATTCCTAATTACTTGGAAAAAGTGTTTTTACGCTGTGATTGCAGATTTACATAATGTTCAGCCAGCACCAAAGCAGAAAGCACTAGTACTGCAGTGCACTATTTAGAACAGTGTGCTGAGCTGCAGCCACCTCCCCCTGCAGCCACTGTAGCTGCACAGTGTTTGCAATCACCAGTTCAAAGCACTTCCATCTGGACAGGCCGCAAAACCAGATACAGTGATGACTGGGTTCTCTTCAGTGTGTTTCACCACAGGAGAAATTCTGATGCTCCACACCTCTGTTGCATCTTAAGGAACGAAAATTCACACCTCACAAAAGCATACTCAATTTGAGCCAAAATACTTCAGTATCTTCACTCAGGCCAGTGGTGAGGAAGATAAAACGGTAATGCAAAGCTTACCGGGGAGTCTACCTGCTCTAAATGGAGGAATTTTATTGACAGCATCATTTTAAACAACATCACCTTACACAATGACTTTCTTGAACTTATATGCTGATGAATGGAAAATATGACAGATCTGCTTTCTGCCTGCAACATGTCTAAACCACATGAAAAGTCAATGGGGAACTGTTTTTGCTTCTGCACGTGAAAAGTCAACAGCAGGAATATATGAACTGTAAAAATGCTGGCATGGCATTATTTGCCCTCACTCACCTTGAAATCCATGTTTGAAAGATGCTGTGATTTCTATCCAAAACCTCATTTTTAAGGAAAGCTGGAGGGTTTTTTCCATTTATTTCCCATTTTCTCCCATATGTACATGCATTTTGACAACAGACATAGTTCCTTTTTCCAGCACATGGACAAAATTAAAAGAAGGTAGAAATGCTTCCAAATATTGCTATTGATATGTTAAATCTGACAATACCTGATGGGACTTGGGGACAGGATTCCATTCACAGTTTCACCCAAGAAGCTACTTTTACCTTTGGAGAAATTATGGAATTATAACTCAAACTCTGGGCACAAGTTAAAAGTGAAAATCTATTTGGGGGCATCCTTTCCTCAGCATTCAAGACATCTTAGGGTTTCAGGAAGATCTTGTATGATATAGTAGACAAATGATACAGAAAATATCTGCCATGATGAAAGACATAGGAGAGCAGTTTTTTTATGAGGGTGTTTGTCAGTATGCTATGGTTAACAGAAACTATACAAAATTTGTTACCTGTCATCCTCATTTTTTTCATTCTTAAAAATCCAGTGCCAGAAAACACAAGGAATACTGCTCTGTACAGAGAGAAACCTGGTCTGGAACTTCTGTCTAATACAGATTTTGTGCCTCCACAGCATTTCTACCTTTCCTAATATATAACTTAGGGCTATTTCCATTAAGTCACATGTTTTGAGGTCTAATTCACATGTGTTTCTAAGGAGCAGACAGCCATGGAGTGACTGTTTTGTGTAATGACGAGTAACAGCACAGAGCAGAGCAGTGGTTGCCAGCAGGAAATGCAAGTTGATAGGCTTGTACAAATGGCAGCAGTTAAAAGAGATGGGCAGTTAGCTTTGCATTTGCATTCCCCGTGCCAAGAAGGGGAAGGCAAAGTGTTTCCTGAGTAGTGTATGAAATGCTTGCCTCTTGCTAGACAGGTGTACTGCCATCAGGCTCAATTCTGTCAGCACTGGCCAGACAGAAAGAATCTCTCTTGGCATGCCTAGTGCACCTCCTGCAGTCATGGCTAGCTATGCTAATAGTCATGGGGAACATCTGGCTTGCCACTGTAGAAGCAAGAGAAAAGGTGAAGGACCATACTGAGGTTTCCAGCCAGCATCTAGCCCATCAATGTCGCATAGCCTAACCAATGAAGTAAGGGGCACAAGTCATGGATTCTGGAGAACACAGAGCTTTTACAGATGCACAAAGAAAATATGGTGCACAAGTGAAAAAGGAAAGACAAAGGGCAGCATGGATTTCTGACACATTAAATTTTTCTTTCAACTGTAAGTGGATCTATATGCTTTGAGAGACTTATGTGGGGTTTGGAACCAAATAGATAAATATAAAGCAAATGAGCATATGCAGAACTGAAAGGTATGTCGAAAGAAATTGCTTTCAGAGAAATATGTAGATCAGAAGCCCATCAGCAACCTTCCTGCATTAGAGATCCAGAGGTCACTTAGTAGCTGCCAACAAAATGGTTGGTGGGAGTTTGCCAAAGAGAGCCACATGCTGTTGCTGGAAAAAATCTTTCACAACTGAATTTGGCATATATGTCTGGGACTGCCAGGGAGTGAGAGACTAACTAAACTGCACACTTTTCATTGACCACAATTAGTATGAATACACTTAAAATCAGGAATGTGAGAGCAAGCTACCAGCAGCCCTGCACTTCCTCTTTATTCACCTCCGTCTGCAGTTTAAGCACTATGAAGGTAACACCCAAGGAAATGAACTGAGACAGACAGCAAACTGAACTCTGGCCAGCAAGCCAGGTGACAGAACAGTGCCAGACCATCCTCCCTCTTTTGAGTAACTTATGGCCAGTGTTTCAGCTGTGAACCAACAAATAGTGATAAGAATATGCAATTGTTGCTGTGTGAGAGCAGAACATTTTCACTGCCAGCATCAAAAGAGGACACTGACTGACAACTCAGACTTGGAGCCTCTGGTCCTTATGGGTTTCCACAGACACAGGCATGTTTTCAGATATGGACACGTGTCAGCCATCATCCAAACTCATTCTTAGTGAAGGGGCAGCCACAGTACAGATATCAACACAGGTTCTAAGCATGGACTATGCATGAACTATGCAATAGTTTGAAATAACCCATTTTTAAATGTCTGAAATACCAAGAATGTTTTACATTCCTCACTTTTATTTCTTTGGTAGTATTTGAAAGAACTGTCACCACAGTTGACACAGGTGGTATTTTTGCAGCAGCTGCTCTTTTCAAATTCCCTAACATGGGTGGAAATAAGCATATCCAAAACACTTTCCAAATAAGCAACACAATAGTTTCAATTATAATGAAGACTTGTAACATGCTCCCTGAATACAGAGGTTTATTGAGAATCCCATTATAAAGATATTGCTCTAGACTTAAAATCCTTGAAATACACATGGTCAACCCTAGATTATTTAAACAGAAGAACAGAAGACTGGAGATTAGGTCATTGGGGTGAAAAATAAAACAAAGACCACCTACATGAGGTGTATTTACAACATTTTCAAAAGAACTTAATAGGAAAAATCTTTCTGGCTCTGTCTCGCAAACAAAGAAAAATGAAAATGTAGCAGGATATTCCATTTCTTACACTTGTCATGATACTTTGCATGTTGACAGAGTAGAATATGGTAATTTCTCTGCCTAGACAGAACAACTTCCACTATTTCTGACAGGAAACAGTCATTTCAGATTACCATCTCAAGAACATCAGTCTCCAAAACCTTTCTCCAAAACAAGTATTCAAGCATGACATTCAATCAGCAGTACCCATTTTTCTTGCAGAATGTTCCAGACATGTCTTTCAGGGCCCAGCTCTTCCTATTGGAAAAAGCTGGTCTCTTTCTGTTTTACCTTCTGAAAAGAAATTGCTTCAGTATAGATTTGTAGGTCCTGGAAATCATCTTAAAAGAGTCTTGAATGTACTTTACTGGTTCTTCAGACTGTACTCACAACAAGTGCCAAGTCCTTTCTCAGAAATTGCTAAAAAATGCACTCAAAAAGGGCCATAAGCAACCATTCCAGGAACCGTACAGATCCAAGTACACTGTAATACTTCCAAATTACAAAATTATTGTCATGCAGCTTTAATCATGTTCTCACTTAAAGGCCAGCTTAACAATCAAGATTCAGGGGGTTCCTGGCCTTAAGATTGTATTTAAAAGTCTTTAAAAACTAATTTCATTTCAGCTGATTTCTATTGCCAGTTATTTTAAATGATTACTGTGAAATGAGGTGCCACATGGATACCAGAGGGTGTTTTAGTACAATTACATGCCTAATAATCCATATGTTTTACTAAGCTTGCTGAAGGTCGGAAAGTAGATACCAAAATGAGCCCATATTTTTCCTTTAAAAGTTTCCAGGGTCTTTTTTTGTCTAACTGTGCAGATATTACCACTAAAATATTTCTGCTGTAATATTTGATATAAAGGAGGACAGATATACAAGAAACAGTGGAATTTGGTTAAACCAACAAATGATAAAGGCCAGTCAGAGCACAATAGGCAATGACGTTTAGTTATCACTGTGCTGAAGGAAACACTCACACTGATGGCTTCAGTCTAAATTAAAGTAACCAGATCTATGAAATGCAATTTGCATTCTGTTAAGCATGCTGTTCTCATCTCGATCTTTCTGGCTTACTTGCCTGGCTGAGGAATTCAGTGTGATGTTTCCCAGATCCATGCTAAGGGACTTTCTACCCCGTAAGCACTTCTGTGGCTGAATTGCAAAAATTGAGCAGAGACCCTTCTCAGCCAAGGGCTCACATATATGCTCTAGTGTTACCAATACTAATAGAACTTAACTTTCTGTTTATACTATGCCTTTGGTTAAGCTAGAAAAAAGATTTGGAAGTAAACACTTGGAAAAGAAAATCTTTGCATCAGTGATTACGGATCTTTAAATCCTGAAAAGCAAAAAAATAAGAATGGTAATGACTTTATTTTTCATTTTTAAAGCATCTCATAATGCCAACATTTTTAGCTGCTGAAACAGCAGATATAGAAGATGAATAAATAATATCACTGATATTTAAAACTTATTGTAGAATCACAGAATCACAGAATATGCTGAATTGGATGGGACCCACAAGAAGAGGGAGCTGCAAGCAATTTCAGTCAGTAAGTTACTTTGGCAAATCTTGACTAGAATTCAGAAGTTTCCACAAACTTATGTACAACTTCTTTTGGAGCTCCTTTGCAGTAAGATAATTAGAACAGTAGGAAAATTTAATAGACTTAAGCTGTGATAAACTTTCTAGACTAAGCAATGAATCCTACTTGGAACAACAGAAAAGAGAAGAAATATTGATGGGCTGAGTACCAACTAATTAGGTGATGATTAGGAACAATTTCTCATGTAAACTCTTAAGTTTCATTGATACTTGATATAACAATGTTTACCCAGATAATAAACTTTATTAAACAGAAGTAATAGGAGTAAAAGGGAGGGAAATGACATTCAAAACAAGGTAGACTCAAGTATGGTAAAAGATATATCTAGCTGATAAAAACAAACCAACAGTATCATTTACAAATTGCAAGATTAATATTATAAAAGTATAATAAACTCTTCAAAGGGACTCTACAATTAAATCACCCACATACAAAGGAAATTCAGACAGAATTTTTGTCATTTACCAAGCGTATTACGCAAATTGCTAAGCGCACCATGGGCATAATAAAATGAAACTCTTAAACTGATCTGCCTGCTGGCTGTTGCAAACAGGCCAGTCTCACCCCTTTCTGCAGGTTCTATTGCAGTCCTGGCCCATACTTTGTCTCGTCCCTAGCAATTATTTGGTTTCAGTGCACATCAGATCATATCACTAATATGATTTAAAACATTTCTTAATTTTCAGTTAAATTTCATCTGGATGAGCTGATGAGTGATAGAACTGATGTAAATGAAGAAGCAGAAGCACATGGCCAGGGCCGAGCTGGGCACACATGTTGCTGGCAGCATGGCCTTACATCAGCCCAAGCTATTTATGAACCTGTGAGTGTGTGAGAGCAAAGTGCCTACCATGAAAGGCCAGACAGGTGTGAAATCGGGAAGATCAATTCAAAATCAGTTTTAATTGTTCTTAATGACTTCCGAGTAAATATACTTTATGCCACTGAAATACTGACGAGTGTTTACCTGTTACTGCACTATAGGAGTTTTGAAACTGAGTCAGGGTGTTCAAACGCTCAGTTGCTTTACACAAGGGCAGGGTCCTTGAAGTCCTACTGATGTCCTTATATAAGCCACCTCCCCACTCTACCTGCCTGCTTTTCATTTCTTCATTTCTTCACACAGCCTTGCAAAATCATTAATAAAGTACTACTTATTCACTGTGAAGAGGGAAATAGTTTCTAATGAGACATTCACAATAAAGAAGCAACCATCTTCTGCTGAAAATGGCTCTCATGTTGGAGACAAAACTATTGCAGTTTGAAACAGCTGGTTTTAAGAATACTGTGTTTTAATACGTTATTTAATATATATTACTTAAAGTTCATGTAAGACATGAACCGCTAGTAGAAGATAATGTAATTCTATGTATGTGAACAGAAAACAAAGAACATGGAAAAGGATAAGCACTATTCCAAAGGGAAGGTTTTGCTAAATAACTAGACAAAAAGCCCAGAAAATTGAGATTAACTTCATGTACAACTCAGAAAAAAAAGGGAAGCAAATTCAAAAGACAACCATATATGAAGAAACAAAAAATATGATCAATGGAAGACCTGCCAACAGCAAACAACATCTGAGTCATTAGCAACAAATCATCCACTGCAGCTTGCATCACTGAGATCCAGCTAGATGACATTTCAACCTCTGTACTAACCAATGATTCTGCACCCCACACAGGCAGGACAAACCATCTCCCAACACTATCTATCTTCTCCACAAACATTGCATTTGAAAAGATAGGTCCCTTATGTAAGACTAATAACACTGGATTAATTTACTAAGCAATAGAAACAAATCAAACATAAAGTCACATAACATAAATAACCTAAAGGTGAGTCTAGTGGTATTTCAATAGGGATACTAAATATCTGTCATTCTGGGCAAGTTCAACACACACATTATCAAAGACAGATGTCTAAACTGCAAATTCAACTCTCTACCTCTTACATTCTGAAGCCACCTCTAGTCCTTCTCACAGGGCCTATCACATCTGTCGTTTTTGGCAGTGCTATATTTCAAGCACAGTTTTTACAGGCTTTTAAAACATTAAGATGATAGAGACCAAGACACAAAAATGTTTGATGAGAAGGGACCACAAGAGATCTATTTTAACTCCTAGCCATGAAAAAGTAGTGTATCAATGTGTGTGTATATATATATATATATATATATATGTATGTATGTATGTACCAATGTGCATAAAAATCTAAAAGGTGGGTGCCAAGATAATGGAGTCAGGCTCTTCTTGGTGGTGCCAGACCATAGAACAAGAGGCAATGGGCAGAAACTGATGCACAGGACGTCCCACCTGAACATGAGGAAGAACTTCTTTATTGTGCAAGTGACCACGCGCTGGAACAGATTGCCCAGAGAAGCTGAGGAGTCTCCCTCCCTGTACATATTCATCCTGTTCTCAGGGATGACCCTTCTTGATCAGGGAGGTTGGACCAGATGACGCACTTTCCTGCCAACTGAAGCAATTCTGTGATTCTCTGAGTAAACCTAGACTTTCCCTGACACTCAGGTGTCCTTAAAAATTCTAATTATGAAGATTCTACAACCCACAAAATCTCACCTCTCCAGCTGCTAAAGTATCCCACAAAAAGACTTTTATAGTATTTAACATGGATGTATTTTGTCCATGTCAACTGATTACCTAAGACCATATCTCAGCCAACACTGGTAACAGTTTACTCTTGGCCTTCTTGTCAAAAAGAAATTTAAAAATTATGACATCTTTCATAATGGTTCTTTCATAATGGTCTCCTGAATGCCAAATTAGGAAAATAACTATTTCCTATTCCTATATCGTTTTGCTAAATTTATTCCAGAGTTGGTTTTGGTCCTTTTTCAAAGACATCACTTACTTGATGTAAATCTAAGCTGTGAACCAATAATCTCAAGGTCCCTTTCAAGGTCTCATGTTCTACTGTGGCCTTTCCTGTTAGGCTTCCCATTAGATCTCTGTGTTGGATTTTCACTGTCCTAAATGTAAGATTTTGTACTGTTCTCAGCCAGGTTCAGCATATCCCTTTCAAGCTTTTTCTTTAAATGATGAGAATTACTTGTCATTAGGATATTGTTTTCTCCTAGTTTTCTTGACTGTGTGTCAGTTTTGCTATGGTGAAATTCAAACCCGCAAAATCTGATTTTTCTCACCATTCTTGGGAGCAACTGCATTAATAGATGGCAATAAGGAAGCAACTCTTGTCAAGCAAGAAACATTCAAGAGCCTAATTCAAATAAATTTTATGGACTCTGTCACTTTCTAAAACTCATTTTGAGGAAACCGACACACTACAGACACGACAAAGAGTGCAGGACACTCATTCTTAACTCCGTTTAAAGGACAGAAATATAGAATACACATAGCAAAGAGCTTATGATTTGGTGAATCATTATTATGGTGTATTAGCTACACCTCCTCATCACCCACGAAGGTGCCTGCCAGCTGAAGACAAACCCTTATATCAACTGCTAATGGGAGAGAACAAGAGCTAAAATGGACAAAATAAAATACAATTCCTCAAAATGCATCATTTAATTTGCAACACAAGCCAAGGAAAATGTCCCATCAGACTCCAAAGAAGCTGTTAAACACTCTCTCTGTGGCACTCACAAGTAGATATGTACCTAATGGATCACAGTTGTTTATTTAGTTGAATGTAGCAGTACGAAGAAGTCTTGAGGCAAGCACTGTGAATCCAACCCACCTCTTTCCTTACCTATAATACCAAAGTAAAAAATCTAGTGGCAGTCAGGTCTTGAAACATCCAACAAGCCTGTCAGAAAAGACTTTCCTTCATCCTTCAAATGCACAATAGCAAAAGAAACACAGAAGAAAGTATTCCCTGATATGATGGTCCAAACCTTTCATTCATGAGCAAGCTTTTAGGAAAGGTAACTGTAGACTGTATTGAAAATCTCTTAAGTGAGATTAAATTTCATAGAGCACAACCTGAATCCAAGGCCAGAAGCTGTAAATTACATTTTAGTGAAAATGTGGTTTTATCTCTTCCTATAAAAGTACACAGGATTCAGTACATACAGCTCAGTCCAAAATACTGCTCAAAGACCTGGGAAAGACTGGCAGTCCAGGTAGTCCTCTTTGAGTGAACGGACTCCTTCAGTTTGAAGACATCTAATGATAAATATCTATAAACAGCCATGACTTTCAAGATCATATGGACTGTTTGTCTTTCCAGATTTCTGTATTTGCTACGAAACTATAGGTTTATTTAGAAGCTCAACTGTACAAAATGCTACAGCATACTATGAACAGCAAAATTTATCATAAAAAACATCTTGATGATCCTCCTTTCTCTTCACTGGCCACACTAGTTTGCTTCACCAAAGTCTTTATCTTTTACCTTGAAAATACTCAACAAAATAGACAATCTATCCAGGAAAATACAGCAAAGTCACATGCTACACAGGTTGAACATTTAACTCAAAGGATCCTGCAGAACAGACAGGTGAAAAGGAAAAGGACAGAGAGACACAGTCCTGAAACTTTAAAGGAAGAGGGCAAAGAAGATGAGCAATAAGCTTGGGTTTGGAAAACCTATGAAAGGAACTAGAGAAGACTGGGATTGCTTCATCTTCAAAAGGAGATGAACAAGCAAAAACACAATAATGTATTGGATACAAGATCTTCATGTCTTGCAACACAAGAAAAAAGTATTTCAATAAAATAAAGATTTTAAAAAATTATTAAAACCAATATTTTTTTTTTTAATGGAACATTCTAATGCAGTAAAAAGAAATGTCTGTGTATGACATTTGGGAATGACTGAAGAGTGACTGATTTGGGAACTCTTTCCTGCAGAAGAATAATGAGACTGAGAAGTTAGATGAAAAAGCAACTATGTATTTACACGGGTAGCAACAGTTCCCTAACACAATAATAAAAATTGTGTGAAGAGCTTATCAGACAATGTGCATCAGGCCTTAAACAATCTCTTAAGTACTAACAGATAAAGTCTAGTGACAGTGAAGACAGTGCCATTTCTGCCCTCTTCAGGGTGTTCCCCTTATTCTCTAAAACATCTGGAACTCACTGCTCTCGGATCCATCCCTCTGGACCTAAAAATCTTAGTCAGTATGGCAAACTCCTTATGTCATGGAAAGACATTCATAAAAATGTAACACCAAGTTACAAACACAGTTAACTGAGCTTTGCAAAAAAGCTCAAGAAGATTTTACTTGTGAAGAGTACCTGCATTTCCTTATGACCACGTTCACATAGAACCCTCCTACATATTTCTTTCCAATATTTTAACTCTTGAAAGGTCCCTTCCATCCAGCTCAAGGGGATTTTATGATATTGTAGATAGACATTCAAACACTGAGATACATTTATACTAGAAAAAGACCTTAAGTGAGGATTGAAACATTGAATTTCCCAAATAGGTCCTCTCTATTCAATTCAAAGGCAACTTGCCCCAAAAAAGCCTTGCAACAAAACAAGCAGCTCTTGATTAATTTTGAGGATAATTTTGATGGAAAAAAAGTTATTGGAAGAGGGAGGGGGAAATGCACTGTTATTAAAATTTAGTAGATTAATAATATACATTCTGTTTATTAAAAAATAATTATAGGGCTTATTCTACAAAAAAAAAAAAAAAAAGGTGATGTGGGATATTGCATGTACAGTTTACAATTCATTCTTATCCATATGAAGTTCATTTCCAAATTCACTTTGATACTATGTCTGAACTAGAAAGAGCAGAGGTTAAATAGGAATGAAACAGGAAATGGAACAACAAATAAAAGCTCTGAAACAAAACCCAATATTTTCTGTAATCTGGTCACTAATGGCTTTATGCAGCAGGAACACTACACATAGAAGGAGGGGTATAGAAGGCAGCAGACTGTTGTGTATCCAAATCCTACCAACCTACTCAGCAGAAATCTGGCTGGTGTCCAAAGGTCTAACTGGGAAATACAAAAACACAGTTCTAAGAAACCAATCCTTTCAAGCTCCCTGATCCACATTGCTGAGTTCCTCTTTTGGACTTTTTTTTTTTTTTTTTTTAAGAAACAGCTGCAGAAACATACTTTTTTAATAATTCAGAAGTTTACCCCAAAACTGGATTAGAAATGACATATCTGCTTAATCTTGGCCCAGAAAGCTTAGGGCAGATTCTTTATAGACATTTCTGGCTACAACTCATGCCCCCACAAACACACAGTGCTCATGCATGGTCTCTTGGCTGCCTTTACATATAACCATCTGTTAGGCAGAGTCTCCCATTCACAAGCAGTTCCAGCCTGTTTCACAATCGTTTCAAACCCGAGTGAATGCTGGCTCAGATACACAATTGTGCTGTTGCCACTCGCAGGAAATATCTTTTGCCTGACTGTAATGTCAATCACACTGATCTCACATATTTCTGTAGATTTTATCACATATAACAGAACTTAAAGCCAAAATGAGCAATGAGTGGATAATGGGAAACTGCTTCGTAGGCACTTGTAGCTCTGATGTTTTATAGTAGAAGCTGCTTAGTAATTTAAGGAAATTAGGCAAAGAAGTGGTTCCAAGAGTTGCTGACCAATGGGCAGTGATACTCATCTAATCCAACCTTTCACAATGTTAGATTTTAAGCTTAAATAATTCAATCTCACATGGCTATAAGCAACCTGAGAACAAGATGTGAGCTGTGTGGTTGTTGACATAAGACCTTAAAACACAAGTTGTGTGTACATCTTGTTAACAGAGGTGTAGGAAATACAAATCAAAACTGAAAGACCCAAGTGAAACCTACAACAATATTTCAGTTAGACTTCATGGCAAATCCATGAACAAGACTGGTGTTTCCTATTGTTTCAAAGACAGTCAGATGTCGCACCAAATTTGACAGTGATGCTAAAAAATACCTCATAGTTAACATTTACGTCTTCACTAAACTTTCTCCTCTAAGTGGTTTCATAAACAAGAGAGGACAGATGCTGATAAACACAAAACAGATCCTTCCATAGAATAAAAACTGAAAGATTTTTTATCATTGCTCTGGGACAGATCATTCTTTCCTATTTTTGGTAAGGCAAAACTTGCAGTGTAAGTCAATACTTTAACTAGACCAAGGGGTATAGCTGGAAAAAATGGATATGCTTTCAGTACAACTGCTGAGTACTTCTGTGATCTGCCTGTAGCACGTGCCAATAGTCACTAGCTGAGGTTACACTAGCTCTTTTTTATGCCTCTGATTTTGAAGGCTTACTATTGCCAAGACATGCATATGTCTGAAAACTCAGAGCACATTATGCATGAAAGTCCTACTATTTTAAAATGAAAAAGAAAACAGTTAAGCAGGTGTTCAAGGTAGCAATTACAGTCAGATAACTGATTCTGGCAGAGGCCAGAGACCCAAGATGCTCCATAAGTCTGTTTCGTTCTTACAGCAGTCTCAACTGTCTGTAAATCCTACCTGTCTTCAGAGTAGGCAATGGTAGAATCTTTCTGTGGGACACCTCATCTGTTACTTTGTCCTATCCACTCTCTAGGACATCCTGCCTGCTCAACACTGCTCTCTAATGTCTTTGCAAGATCAGACAGGGAACACAGGGAACAAATTTGAGGTTCTCTTCCCAGTTGTCTCCAAGCCTGACTTCAGTATGCTCCTATCAGTGAAAAGTCGGGGTGATCAGTGATTTTGGCCTCAAGCCCTGCCTTCAGACCACTCTTAAAAGTAGGTGAAGACATATCCACTACATTTTGCTGGACTGGAGCCAAAGCACTCAGTACTTTGCAGGAATATCCAGACCCTGAATCAATTTAGAAAATTACCTTGAACTCAAAAACCAGACTTCTTAATGCATTTTGAAATATGGACTATTCTTTACGTTATGTGGTGAGGCGGAAGTCAATACTGTCATGTCTGATGTCACAACAGTCTTAAGTCATGCCAGTTAAACAGTAGAAGCCTACAGTGCCCCAGCTGCCAAAACTCAGATTATTTTTTTTTGTTGAAAACAACTTCACATCTTTCAGTTAAACATATGAATAAGCATCCACTCCAATCCATTAGAAAAATGTAGACTTCCTAATTGCACGCATCAGTTTGACGTTAATTTTTACTGGAATTATTCCTCATCTACAATATAGTCAGTCTATTCATCCAAAAGAACTGCACATTTTGGAGTTTGTCATCTGGCTTCTTGTAAACTTCTCATTTGGCACTAAATGCAATGACCATGTTGATTAGACCAACTGTATGACATGGGGGTGGAGTTGCTGTCAACTCATTACAAAAATATATAAGGCCTCACTTTTAATTACTCACTTAGTAACAGATTAGTCCTTATTGCCTGCCAACAGCATGACCTCTCTCTCTTTCAAGGTCAACATAAATCAAAAGAAATCAGATGAGCTTGAACTTGTCGTTTATTCACTTCTAACCCTTTCATAAGAAAATCTGTTTAACCAAAAAGAAAAAAAAAAGAGCAAATCTCCCTTCAATAAAGAGACCATTATTAGGGCTAAAGAGCCAAATTTCCTGTTGTGTTTTTCTTTTTTTTCTGAATAGCCTGAAGTAATATTCCAGAAAAAAAGGCCTTGATACTGTTTTCTTTGTGGAATAAAAAGAAATCAGCATTAGAAACATGAGATTGCTTACAGGTTTCAAATACCAGTATGAATAAGGGTTTCCTGGTTCCATGCTTTAAGGATTAACTGTATTAAGCACTACAAAATGACATTTGTCATGTTTACTTTAGCTGTCTTGATCTGACAAACCTCTGCAAGCCTTATAAATATGGGTTGAAAGTGAGTTTTCTGAGATTGCTGTTGAATAATTAAAAAATATTCAAAATGTGCCATTTCACTTTCAAGGGAAATCCTAAATAAATAAAAATTCTTAAATACAATGAAATGGTACTGCTTTGATGATTAGTTATGATTTATGGATATGAAAGACTTAGCTGCACCTGTCTGTGTCAGTAAAAATTCCTTCAAGCTTTTTCTGTCACTTTGATTTTCTAGCACCTAGATTTTTATTATTATAAAATTGTCTTTGTGGGCCTTCTGGCCACAAAGAATGTGCTTTACTGTCCATGTACCACAGACTGCTTTTGCAAAGAACTGTGTATTTATGCAAGTGCCCAGTCAGTTCAGATGGAGGGCAGGTGCCCAAAGGCCTGGACCTCATGACTTTTTTTATTACCATAAATATTTTCATTAGTTTTGTCTTTTTTTTTTTTTGACAGAAATGCTTACTTTGTCATATTCCATAACATATACACATTCCACACTCTGCTAAAGTTTTGCCTTACACTGTTCAAGCTTATTTCCCATCCCCATAAAGGAAAAAGCCACATCAACGGAAGTGTAGGCACACAAGCATCCCGCACTCTTCACATGCCCCAAGTCTGGAAATACATTTGATTAACACACACAATTCAGTCCTTACTCACAGGACTTAGTTTATTAGGCCAGTTTGTGGACGTCCATGGAGCTACAAGGAGAAGCCAGGGCAGTTTCCCAAGCCTTGGTACCATTCTTCATTCACAAGTTACATAATTAACTAATTATAATAAGTAAAGAATTCAGATGATATGCAAAAAATATTAAGGAATACACTCATATTTGTCTTCTGACAAATACGCTAACAATTACTAAGGGACAATACTTTCCAAACACAGACATCTTCAACTCTCATGTTCAGATGTCAAACTATTAGTAAGGTACCTGACTAATTCAGTCATCCCCATATTTCTGCAGCATGATTTGCAGGTTACTTGTAGCAGGAAAATTATAATGACAAATATATAGACAAAGCACTATGCATTATTCATTATGCAATAAAAACATCAAATATATTGCCATGACTTATTGCAGTGCAATGTGTATGGCCTTTTTGGCCAGATGAGACACCAGATGTTTCCTTTCCTTTAGATTTGAAAGTTTGTGTGCAGCAGAAGTCAGGTCCTGAGAGTAGGGGTGGGGCTTCGGTGTTTAAAGTTGAACGTGAAAATATTGACAAATAAGAAAATGTTAGAGCTATACAAATAATTTTCTGCATAAGTCTTATTTTTCTCTGTCCACCCCCTCGGAAGAATGTGCCACCTGCTAAGGAAGACTGTACAGAAAGACTTGATTAGAGTTTTGCCTTTTACTGCTCTCTCCTCACTTTTCCTAATTGCATTTAAGAGCATTAAAATAAATTGCATTTCATTTTTAAAACATAGCAAGATAAATCATGTCTGAAGTAACTATTGAATGCATTACAAGTAAGAATATACTGCTTTTTTATAGACATTATTAAAAAAAAGAGGGCAGAGGGGGAAGATGAAACACTTTATTTTAAAATATCAAAGACATATCTGCTCTCTAAATGGATTTTTCACACGAGCAGAGAAGTATAAGCAAGGTATTACATAGACACAAACCTGTCCTTTAAGCTCCTGGAACTTTCTCTGTATCTCCAAATGACATGTAAAAAGAATGCGGGCTCAGATCTAGGCAGAAATAGCCGCAAGAACAAGGTGTCAGTGCAGAAAGTACAAATAGGTTGTGAAGGAGTTTACTGCATTTACAGCAGAGTGGACAACACACTCAAATCACCGCTGAACCACCAGACATGGCAAGAACATTGCTGAAGCTTTCACTGGAAATAAAACACATTCCCCCCTTTATTTACTTCCTCTTAAATAGGCGGTCAGACTACAACGAGGTGGCAGCTTTTGACTGGTCCATTCCCACATTTCAGCAAAACTGGCAGTAGCCACCAGTCCTCCCACTAGCTCCACAGACTGTTTGCTGAAGATTTAGCAATGCTCAAGGGCAACTTCCAAACCTGGGCCAGCCCCAGCAAGTGCAGAGGGACTATAAAACCCTGCAACATGTATGAATCTCACCTTTCTTTCCTGCACAATCTTCCAACCTCTCAGGAAAGAGGCAGAACAAATCTCACATGATCCAACATTTTACAGTTCTGAAGGGAGACAAGGGGGTATAAATGCAGCAAGACCCTGGTGCATTGTTTAAATTTTAAAGAGATAGCTCATCAGGATTTGCTGTGTCTTACAAGTGCCTACATACATGCATCCCAAAAGGTTTGGGTCTGGCCATGGGGAGCAGAAGAGGCTGGCTGGGTTTTACTTTCTTTCAGACTCCATTTACTTATTCTGAACTATGACATTAAAGCCTGGAAACAGAACAGACCATAGTAGAAACTGTATTAATACTGCACTCTGCTGTATGTTATATGCTATACATCCTTTCTATAGTTTCTCTCTGCAACTCTGTTTAACCTCATGGAGTAGTTTGAACTGTGTTTTGTCTCATATCTGTTATACACAAAAAAAGTCATTGAACACCCTTGTGATTGCTTCTTTAGGTATCCAGAAAGTTTCTTTGTCCACAAAATGAATGTCAATAGATATCAAAGAATTCTACAAAGCAAACAACAAACAAAGCCCAGCTCGTCAGAATAACAAAATAACAATGTAGGGATTGTCTCCAATTAACCACACTCTCATCTGTAAAAAGGTGTCATTGAGCTTCTTCTTACGTGGAGACCATCTCTTCATTGTCTGTATCCCAGGTTTTCTGCAGCAGATATGCAGGTGAAGTAGTATTTTTCAAATGAAGACAAAGGCTCTGTTTTTATTTCCGTTGCCATTTCAAGGGAAAGAGAACCTTAAAAAGAAGGAAGAAAAAGTACAAATAATAATTTAAAAAAAGTTAATGCAGTGAAAATCAAAGCAGCACCTGTAAGCACTAGGTGGCAGCACAGCAAATGGTATCTCTTCTTCCATTAATGTAAATCGTTGAAAAACAAGAGGGATTTCAAAATCAAAGTACTATTCTAAAATCATATTACAAAAATTCGGAAATAAATGGACTAATAATACGAAATGAGAGAAGAAGAAACAACATCAGTTTTCCCTTCTCTTAATTGTAATGCTTTACAGCCTACCTCTTCCCAAAACTGGGGAAGCACTATTGCTCAACTACAAAGCTCCAAAATATACACTGAGCACTTCTCTGCTTTCCTCAGAGTCCAGACATCACCTCCAGATAATGTCGCTGTCAGGCTGCTTTTTGACTGATCTTAACAACATAGCTGTCTATAGCCTATCAGGTCTGCCTTCACTAGAAGAAGTTGTTCCACTCACATGATAATACAAGGAGACTGGGAGGAAGTTGGTGGGCGTCTACAAACTTGGGTGTGAAGACATAAACTGCACAAATCATCTGTGACTGGAACACAAGGAGCTGCTTTTTTTACCAATTTATTGTGTACCCCCCCGCCTTGCAGTGCCTTCTCTTTTCCTCCCCTGCCCATTCAATACATTTCTTGTGATCTCATGTACTCTAGCAATATGACCGGATTTTTCAGAAACATGTTGAGTGTTTATCCCTAAGAGCAAGCCATGTCAGTCCTGGCTCTGACTTGAAAACAGACTCCCTTGAAAGCAATCCTGAACTTCAGCCTCATCCTTTGAGAAGCGCATGAGCACACACACACGCATGCAGACACATACATAAAATCTTTTGGCTGGCCTTCAGTTTAACAAATTAATTCCTCTATTCCTGACCTTGTTGTGACTCTTGCTTGGTGTTGCAGAGGGTCACAGAGCAAATGTAACTGCAAAAGAATCTTATGAAACTGAGTGTCTGAGCAACTGAGCAGTGAATGCAACTCAGTGTCAGTAAGTGCAATGCAGGTGGGGAGGAGGGAACAGCTACTTACAAGTTCTTTACTATGGACACAAGTCTGTCATAAAAAGGTTCTCTGAAATCATTCGCATCCTGCTTAGCAACAGTCAAAACACATAAAGGAACAGGAAGACAAAACAAAAAAGGAAAATAATAGAAAAAAGAAAACATCATCATGAGCAATCCATCCATCCAATGACAACAGAAGATACAGAAAAGACCAGAAAGTGTACAACGTTTACAGTGATGAGCAAGTATACAAAACTGTTTCCATTTGATGAAAGATCAATTAGACTATGAGTCTTCAGCTTGGAAAGGTGACAAATGGGAGAAGATAGAATAAGCAGCTTTAAAATCATGACTGATATGGAGAATACGAATAGAAATTGATTACCCTTCATTTCTCATCATCTTGGAATCATTGGGACTCTATGTAACTATGAAGTATCAGGCTTAAAGTGAATAAACATATATACTTTTTCTCACAGTAATCAGCTCTAGCGTGGAGCTCATTGCCATAGAACATCATGAGAAATCAGAAAACGATTTTAAAAGGATTAGACAACTTCATGGAAGACAGATCCAGCCATGATTGTGTAACATGATGGCCCAGATACACGATGGGCCATCACATGCAGTGAACGCTATGCTACAGAAAACTCCACTTCTATTGCATATAAATTCTACAAATTAAAGATTACAAATGTGTGTTAAAAAAACCCAAACAACCAACCCCCCCCCCCCCCAAAAAAAAACACCACCACAAAACCAACCAACCAAAAAAACAAAAACAAAAACAGCAAGCCAAAACACTGAGATTTGCACGAGCCCATTTTCCTGTAGGCTCTTTGCTCCCTTGTGATTTGGCCTATTTCTCCGATTTGAATTCCAGTTGGGAACTTGCTCTAGAGCATTCCAAACTGTTTGAAAATTAAACATCTGAAAGAAAGGCTTTTTGGCTGAATCCTTGCAGATCCAGATGGTACACTGGAGGTTGAGTGGGATATTTTAGCAATGTCACTGAAAATTCAGGAAAACATCAAAGCATTAGTTTCACAGTTTGTCGTCCCTGTGCCACCACAGTTTTGATTATCAGGGGAACTGCTTTGTTTTCCAGGCTGTTTCCATCAGCAAACAAGGCTGACAGGTTTATATTCTTTCCATGTGCCCCACTCTTGCAAATTTCATGAAGAATGGTGCCAGGACAGAGGCACTTTATTAATGTTTTCACGAAGAGAGAAGATGCAGAATGATGGAAACTTAATCTTACATGCCAGAGAATCCATCCACAGGATCACTGTAAGAAACCTGCTCACAGAACTCCCTGTTCTTGCAATGCACTCACTGTGCGGAGAATTTTGAAGTAAGAGAGTTAATACTTAGGATATTAGCTGTATTTCAGGAAGGAGACAAGCTGTGGTACACAATTAATTGTTCTGAAGACTAGAAGAGACTACAGTGATAATCAGGATAACCTGTACACAAAAGGGAAGCAAGCTTTCCTGGATTAACTCATGCCTTTGAGTCCAACCTCTACAGCTGAGTTACAAACATGATTTTAAGAAAAGCATACAAACTGTATTTTCAGATTTTCAATAGTGAGGAACTTGTTAGGCTGTTCCAACATTTAATTGACAGTAAATATTTGCATCTTGCTACATTGCCAGACATCAGCCAGACAGAAGAATGAGTTTAGACCCCCATTTGGGCTTTCTTGTATATTTGTAAGCATACTTAATTTCTTGTTTAATGAAAAAAGTAGGCTGAACTTGTTTTCTGAGTTGAAAACATATTTCTCAACCCTTCCAATAATCCCTGTAGGTTCGCTTTGAACTCTGCCCATTTTTTTCTTTTTTTTTTTTTCCAGTTGAGGATGTCAAAATTTGACCTTACAATCCTCATGTGATACAGCAGGTACCAAATATGGAGACAATATAGCTTCCACACAATTTTTGAATATCCTTCACTCTGTACATCCAAGTATTCTTCTTGTTAGGAGTTACTCTATCTTTAGACAAACTAAGTAGTTTCCAGACTGCTGTAGGGGAGAAAAAACAGTAGCCCTACAAATTTTACTACAATAAGGCCTTGAAGAATCATTTCTGTTACTGCTACAACTGCCGAAGAAGTAACCGTGGGTGTTATGGGCCAAGAACAGCTGGAGCAAAGGCTGGCAGCCTCCATCAGCTACTGCTGCCATACCTCCCTTACCCACTTCACCCTTCCCCTCTTTCCCCTTCCTCTTTGTTTAAGGTCAAAAGGAAGGCAGCAAATCACAACACTTCCAGCTAACTTTGTATCTCAGATTCACTTTCTCTGCCTCTTTCCTGCTTTGCTCTGACTGGCTTTAACCCTGGATTGCCATTGTATTCTGCTGTCATTTCTGATTCAGGGCCCTTTGGCTCCCCAGATACTCACATACAACCAAATATGCACCTGAGCTATCAGGATAAAAGCCACATCATGTCGATGTGGCTGACATACCCTTTTCCTAGACAGCTGAGCCTGCAATTTGCAAAAAGTAAACTTGTTTGCCTGTGCCCAGGGCTGAAAAGCATCAAGACTGCAGCTAAATAGTGGGGAACTGACACATGATGGAAAAGACAGAGTGATATTTACTAATAATAAGTGAATTTCATCTTCAAAATCAATTATAAAAGTATGAAGTAATATATTTTTGAATTATTAAGATGCAAAGGCACTAAGATATGTATAGGTAAGTCATAACAATTTATCCAGTGAAAAATTGATTAGAAAACTCTGACAGAATAAAGAACTGCTCCAGGGTTAGTTCTACTCATGGGGAAGGAAAGAAAAAGAAGAATAAAAAAAATTGAAATATTTGGAAATCAGACACCACCGTCTACAAAGAGTTGAAAAATATTTTATAAAGATAATCTAATGCAGGTATCTACATATCAAGAAGCTGTTTCCTTGAAAGATGCAGCTGAACCAGTGGTATGAAAAGGGAGTTTTGGTGCTACACCACTGCTTTGGGTATGACCCTGTCCATGCAGCACTGAACACGGGCGGAAAACACTGCAGTCGTCTTAGCTGCCACTCTCCCAAAAAAATCTGCCCAGATGCACTGAAAAGGAGCATTTTCCCTCGACAATGTTGCTATGTGTTCAGCGAATCTCATTGCAGCCTAAAGTGGAGAAACATGATCTTGTAGGGATCTGAATCCAAGGCCCCACTGCTCACAAGGATGCAAAGAGGTCTATGCTGAATGTTCTGGTTTTGGATTAACTCTGATTTCAAATGTAAGTGCATCTAATGAACCTCATGTGACTCAGTGCATGAGGGTTCCTCCCAGTTCTGACCCAGTTGTTATTGGAGAACTAGTTTTTCAAGCTGTGAAATCCACTTTATAGCAAGGCCTTAAAACCTTGGCAATGCCTTTGAATGACAAATGCAGGCCTCCTCTGAAATACATTTCAGCTATGTGACCCTGATTTAAGTTAAAATTCATAGACTGTTAATTAGCATGTGGAACAGGAAGTTTCTAAATAGCTCACCAGGTATGTATTTGGCAGGCAGTACACCAACACTTGAAGTGTCGTTAAAAAAACCCACTATTTTTACATCACTGAAAGTTTAATAAATATTTATTTCTTCAGGGACCTCCTATGTTAATGAAACCTGTCTGCTCTTGCTTGAATCTTTAAAACTGATGTGTTAAATAGTAAGGCTGAGGTAGTGTCTCTGAAATAGCACCACTAACAGCATAGCAAATACAGAGCATAAGTGTTTTTTCTTTCTATTTAACAGTTTTTATATGTCTGTTAAGTGCTTGTTTTCTGTTTTGTTAATCATTCCAGCTCCCATAATAATTAGACGAAAGAGGAAATCACAGTTTGAAATGCTACTGTTTCTCTGGTTCTCTAGATCTAAAAGGAGGAAGCAGGATTAGATGGCTTTCCCAAATGCTTTTTTCTTTTCCTAATCATGTCAAAATCACATTTCTGTGCACATTAAATAGTCAAATAACCCATCAAAATACCGTGTTATTTGTTTAGCATGAGGAAGCAATTCCATTTACTATGTAAGATAATAGTCAATGGCCTGAACTAATTTTTTTTTTATCAATGCTATTGTTTTCTAAGACCTTTTACCCTATTCTCAAAACTTGTTCAACTACTGGTTGCAGAGCTCACAGTTCTGTAGGTTAGATTTCCAGCCCTGGAATGACACACTACATGGCAGTACTGCCAGGCAGCCTGATGCCACACATGACAAAGTGCCTTTGGTGACAAGTGTCACACGCCAAGAAAGAGAAAACTCACGAAGACTTATTCTGAAAGGAGCCCTGCTGAGACCATTCTCTTTACAGCACTTACTCTCTGTCTAACTCACCTCCCAACTTCAATTCATGCTTTAACTGGATTATGAATTTGTGCTTCCATGTTTCGAGTCACAGCCTACATTTTTCATGTCACTAACCTCGATAACCTCCTGAGGCCCCTTCTCAGCTGCCCCATGGGTGCTGCTGAAAGAAACCCTGCAGAAGCTTGGCACTGTGGTCATTCCATGTGGTTCGTGATCAATTGTCTTTGTTCCTGTCACTGTGAGAGCACGGAGATACATTCATTAGTGCATAGGAAATGTAGAAACCTGCTCCCATATAAAACTGACCCAGTGAGAAATGACATGGCTGGGCTAAGGGGAGTTAAAATACTATTTTACTTTCATTCCTAGTCTCAGCTTTGTGCTACACTACTGCAGTGTTACTGCTTCTTTGAACAAAGCTTTCATGCAGCAGTGGATTCCAGGAGATCTGGAAATCCAGCCTTTGCAAAGCCACATTGGCTACAGAATAACTCGAATTCCTGTAGTCCTTTGAGGGATTTAAAATATTGGAGATGCAGCTTCATTTATGTGGCCTTCTCTCCAAATGAAACCTGGAAGAAATACTCAACACTTACTCCCTGCTCCATAAGAACTATTTCACCTGCAGTTGTAAGGCTCTTGAGGCAGCTAAAGTGATAGTGCAAGACATTCCGGGAGTGCCAGTGTAGAATAAGAGACTGAAAATAGCCATTAATGGGAGTTTTTGTACTAAATGTCATACAATCCTGATTCTTGGCCACATCAGCTTCAAGGGTCGTGGTACCTCATGCTCTCTGAGTAGAGAACTGCACTTTTAGTCTGGACAAATGCATGAGCCTGGAGGGCAAGGGAGATGGTGGTGATGGTGATGTTCAGACTGCTGGAAACCTAGGTTCTCAATGCTCATCATGTACTGATATTGCTACTCGAATGCTGCATTCTATTATATCTGCAAGTATGCTGCCTGTGTAAAGTTTCAGCTGGAAGCTCGGCTGCCTGTTTTTTTCTGAATTTTCAGCTTCATATCCTAAGTGCGTGTCTCTTAATTTATCCAGTCTAGAAATCTATCTATTCAGTATTTGGCATATGAAATATTAGGAAGTATGCACTGTAGAAATATCCAGAAAAAGCTATCAACCTACATACAAAAAAGAATTAAATTGATACTAAAGAACTACTTTTACCTCTCTGATCTGTCTGGCAGGTCCTTTCATTATTACTCTCTTGTCCTGTACATACATTCCCATGACGCCAAATAGGATTTTATGTACATACAGAGAGTGGTGAGATCCACCCAGGAGACATAGTGCTGATGCCAATGATCAGCTGGCACAGAATGAAAGAGAAGGAAAATAAAATATTTTTATGAGGTTCACCCTGCAGATGGAAGAAAACACCTTAGCACACTTCTCAAAAAAGGGCAAAGTAGAGTATCTAATTCTGCATTTTAACATACAAATTTCCATTTATTAAAATGATTTTTTTCTTTTATAATGAAAAAATATCTTAATCTTGTAATTCATTTTCATTGCTCCATTTCCACTAAAAATTGGCTGATACGTGGTTGCGCTATAGAGTCACTTTTTAAGAGGACCACCTGTTCCTCCTTATCAAAAGCTTCTAGTTATTGACTTACAAATACAAGATTTTTTTTCCTGAATTAACAGGTGAGCAGAAACCTCTGCCTGTAATACTATTTGCAGATGGATAGTATTACTACAGAAACTAGAATTAGCTGCAACCAGCTTGAATGCTAAGCAGGAAGACCCTTTTTTATTAAATATGCACTTTTGTGTATGTATTTCTAATCGCTGTTTTCATCTTTGACATTTTCCTGAGTGAGGGATAAAATGTACATCTCATATCTGAATCTTTCTGAACCTCAGAGAGATGCACTAAGTTCTGAACTTCTATGAGCAAACCTACTTTTATGTTTTACTGTAGAGTCAGAACCATCAAAGAGCAGAAGCTTGTTGTCTTAATTCTTTTATTTGGCTGATTCAAAAGAAATCTCTGAAGAGTAACTAAATTTATAAGATTTCATGGTTTAAAATCTTAGGAAATCTTATGAAGTTTTTACAGAATTTCAGTATCAGCAAACACAATCTCAAAATTTAGTCTATGTCCTGTGTCTAAAAATTTTGGCTAATAAAGCACAGTCATTAGGTTTTCAATGGGATATAAAAGATAATGTGATCAGCCACCTTATATTTACTTAAGAGATGCTGGTATGATCTAAGTACTAGAATAGTATTTTATTAGGTTTTTTATCTATTTCCTTGACAGTAAATAGCAGCTTTGGTTGCCTTGCATCATAAAGAACTTAAATGGGTATAATACTATTCTCTGATTTCCCCTTATACATGTATTAACACCCTTGGGAGCAAACTGCTGGCATCCAGGGAAAGCAGATGCACTCTGTAAGACAAATGGAAAACAAAGATCATGAAAGAGATGAAGCCATAACTTCAGTTCACACTGTGATCCGGTCAGGAGCTGTAGGTGCATACAAACAGAAGAATGAATCTAGTTCTGAAAATTGTGTGAAGTATTTTGACTCCCATTTACCTCATAGCAGAAGTACATCACTTACCCTACTTTTGGTTTAACAAGTTCTGTTGAGTCACCATGGAAAGTGCTGATACAGAATGTGTCCTTTTTAGCTTTCAGTTAGGGTGCAGAACAGTGATGCACAGCCTCAGAAGGACACCACCCTCTCAGATTCATCATAGAATCACAGAATATGCAGAGTTGGAAGGGACCCACAAGGATCATCAAGGCCAGCTCTTAGTGAGACACACCATGTGCCCAAGAGCATTGTCCAAATGCTTCTTGAACTCTGTCAGGCTGGGTGCTGTGACCACTTCCCTGGGGAGCCTGTTCCAGTGCCCAAACACCCTCTGGGTGAAGAACCTCTTTCTCACATCCAACCTAAACCTCCCCTGACACAACTTCAGCCATTCCCTCAGGTCCTGTCACTGATCACCATAGAGAAGAGATCAGTGGTTGCCCCTCTTCTTCCCCTCACAAGGACGTTGTAGACTGCAATGAGGTCTCTCCTCAGTCTCCTCTTCTCCAGGCTGAATAGACCTGGAGTGACCTGAGTGACCTGAGTGACCTCAGCCACCCATCATAAGGCTTTCCCTCAAGGCCCTTCAACCATCTTCGTTACTCTCCTTTGGACATTCTCCAATAGCTTAATATCTTTCTTATATTGTGGCACCCAAAACTGCACACAATATTCAAGGTGAGGCCGCACCAATGCAGAGCAGAGCGGGACAATCCCCTCCCTTGACCAGTTAGTGATGCTTTACCTGATGCTCCCCAGGACACAGTTGGCCCTCCTGGCTGCCAGGGCACTGCTGACTCACATTCAACTTGCCATCGACCAGGACCCCCAGGTCCCTTTCCATGGCACTGCTTTCCAGCATCTCATTCCCCAGTCTGTACGAATATCTGGGGTTGCCCCATCCCAGGTGCAGAATCCAGCATTTCCACTTGTTGAACTTCATATGGTTGCTGGTTGCCCAGTTCTCTAATTTGTTGAGGTCTCTCTGCAGGGCCTCCCTGCCTTCCAGGTTAGTCAACAGCTCCTCTAAGTTTTGTGTCATCTGCAAACTTGCTGATTATCCCTTCAAGTCCTGCATCCAAGTAATTTATGAAGATGTTGAAGAGCACAGGGCCTAAGATGGAGCCTGTGGAACCCCACTAGTGACAGGTCACCAGTCTGATGTTTCCCATTCACCATTACCTTCTGTGCTCGACCCGTGAGCCAATTGCTCACCCACCACATGATGTGTTTATCCAGCTGTGTGCTGGACATTTTGTCCAGAAGGATCCTGTAAGAGACAGTATCAAAACCTTTACTGAAATCCAAAAAGATTACATCATCTTGCTTCCCTTGATCAACTAGATGGGTTACCTTGTCATATTATAACACACATTTTAGATTTTTCACTGTAGCACATTTTGTGACTAAAATGTGATCCAGAGCAAGTCCTAGAGCTGTAGAAATGAAGAATTCTCTGAGACTTACAGTGAAGCAGAAGGACCAAGGGAATCTCTGGAATCAAGTAAAAATGGACTTTTAAAGATGACGCTCAACTCTTTTTGTCACTATCAGGACATACAAAATAGGAAGAGCAGTTTCTGGCAAAGACTCCAGGGACACTACAGACAGTGAAACAGCTCTCCATAACACCTCCATGTGCTCACTCGTCTGCACTGGGATCATACACAAGACAAAATTAGGACTGCAGCTTTATTCTGCTTCACATTGTACAAAAAGTTATGCAGATACCTGAGAAAGTAGCCAATCTCGCAAATCATGAAGATGAAGAATTCGCTCTGTTCTCTGGTTCCTGTATTGAGTCCTAATGATTTCACTCAGAATTTAAACAAGTACAAATGTCTGTTTGGGCAGAGATCTTTGCAAACAGATATCTAACAGTAAGAGGAGGGACTGTGTAGGTCTGTAATACTAAATGGAAAGGGATGGTATCAATAAAAAGGACAATATGGCTATACATTCTAACTATTACTGCCACCAGTATCTAAATGGCATCTGACTAATTTTCTTTCTGTAATTTTAATAAATAACCCATTCTGATTTCTGAATGTTTTGCGAGGTAAATATCTGGTTATAATGTGTTAAATTATGTGTCTGAAGAACGAATCAATCTGACACATCTCTCTGAAATGGATGCTTTTCAAACCGAATGGGAAAACGGCAACCATCAATGCTGACGTTTGAAAAATAAATGTATAAACAAGTGAAGGCAAGAGAGGCAGTGAGCCTTTTAAATTTCAGAGTCTTCAAAAATCATCAGTGTGTCTACACAGTAGATCATGTTATATTCTCAATTTTCAATCAAAATCCCTTTTGACAACAATGTAGCTTTTAGATTGTCCAGCTAATCTATTATTTGCGTAAGCAAATGACTACCAGTTATGATGGTAAAGATGACAGAGATTGTGCATTCAAAACACCATCCGCATTAGGAAAATGAGTCTTAACACATAGTAAGTCTTACACATGCTGCCTGGAGAGAGACAGACAGAAAAATAAATTTATAACTGTTCCAGTGAGAAAAACATAGACAGGGGCTGAGCTCTCACCTCAATTGTATGTACTCCTCAAATATGTATGTCGCAGCCCAGTGCTTCTTCCACAGACACAGCTCATCTGAGCTCCCTGGCAGCAAATTGTCTTTGATGCAATATCCCCAGGAGCGTCTTTTCCACCACTTCTCTTGACTGTTCCAGCGAAGAAAAGGAACATAATACTTAGCATAACTTACAATGTATCCCTCTTCCAATACTGTTTGACCTTCCTCTTCCCACATACGGCTTTCTAGCTTCAAGTACAGCTCATTCTGGGAGTGGATGGTGCGGAGCTCACTGGCTGCTTCCCATTCTGACTACAGGCAGGATCAGATCCTCTTCATTCAGGACATCAGTCCAGCTTAGCAACATGTCAGTGTCATCATTCAGCACACTACAGGTATGGCCCTGAGAGGACAGCGCAGCTTAGCGTTGTACTTCATGCAGTGTCGCCATCCTTACAAGAGGTATGCAAAGCCTCAAAGGAATATAGCTTCTGTTACACTGAATGTTAACCAGAGCATAGTATTTGCTACAAAACCCATCAGTTTTTGTAAAGGCAAGTTTTGCAAATACCCTTAATAGCAAAAATCAAAACATAATCAAAAGTAAACAACTGAAATCACATGTTGTTTCAGTAAAGCACTGGAGCTGCTGGCATGTAAGAATTCAGTTACAAGCACTGAAGAAAGATGCCAGGGTTAAGGAATAAAAAAAGAGTCAACTTCACTGGCTATACCATGATCAGATGGGGAGCTACACAACACCTGACTGAGAAGTCCAGTGCAATTTCCGTATTTCTGTTGGCAGCACCACCACAGTGACAACTTAGGCTCCACTAGACACAGGATATCTTCTTCTAAGTTCATTTTGTCAGAACCCAAATTTCTGATATTGACCTATCTGCTGAACAATCTAACTTAGCAGCAAAGACTTTAGACATGCAGAGATGCAAATGCAGGCTTGCTCTCTCTTCAGGGCTGTGATGGGCAACAGACTGCGAAAGTGGAAGAAAATTCAACCTTTACTCACATCACTGAAGACCTACCAAAACTTAAGTACTGAAAAAAAGCCTTAAAACTTTAAAAATTACTGGCAATATGAACTGTCTTCATCATATTGGTAAATTAATCAAAATAATAGCAATTGAACGAAGTTACTCAGCACTTTGGAAAATGTCAAAGCACTTATTTGGGTGCCTAAATTTGATTTGTTCACAAATGATTGGTCTAATGGACAAGAACTAAAGGGACAAGCCAGAACTCAAATCATTACCAAAGCCTGCTCCAGTTCTCATCTCTCAATTTTTTTTTTCCTCTTAATATAATTGTATAAAGTGCATGTGATAAGAAGACAAAATTAGTAATATTGAGCAGTGATTCACCTAAGCACAATGTACATTGTTGGATTGCATAGTTGTTTTAATGAAGAACTTAATGTCAAAATGCTTTCCCACTGCAAGACATGGTATTAGTTGACATAAATCTTCAAAGTTCCACTCATTGTATGGATTACTTAATACAGATGGCTGATAACTGTTTGAAAATTCCCTTATTTACTAGCCTATGCAAGCCTTAATTCACATGTCTAAATGTATCCCTATTAAGGAAAAGTACTTAAGCATGTGTTTAATTCCCTAAGTCCCAGGCTCAAATGCTTTCCGCAGTAGAGCTGTTGTAACTGTGATCGTCTAAAGAGGCTGCTTTCCAGAACAGGGGTGTTTTTTCTGAATGAAGGCCACAGCTCATTTTAGAAATATGTGCCTGTCTTACTGCAATAAATGGTGCACTGTTGTGCTCCCATACCTGGGTGAAGTGACTACTACTTCAACAGAGCATTTTACCCACCGCACAGATTACTTACAGCAGGAGCTGTGGCAAGAGATTGCAAGTAAATTGAAAATCTGGCTTTTTTTTCTGGTCATCTGTAGTCTTGATTGCAGAATTCAAAATATGGGGGAAAAACAGGTCAATGTTTGGTAGCTCTCAGACCTCTATGAATTTCATGATTCTTGGAAGAAGTACAATTTTATGAAACTTCACTAGTCATTGTCACTCTGAAAGTAATATAAAAACATATTTTAGAAATTTATTTTTTTTCAGAACAAGTGTTGCATCATTTTTTAACCATAGTTTATATGATTCCAGATTGCAATTTGAGGACTTAGAAGACAACTTTTTTTTTAACTTTCAGTAAAAATTTCTGCATTAACAGCATAGTTTCTGTTCATCAACATTCTTACTTCCATTGGGGTTTTTTTTGGTTTTCAACTCTATAAATCCTAAATGTGCCTTTCATTTAATTTTTCCACACTTTGAGTACATCTGTTCAACATTTGGTTCATAAAATACTAGGAAGTATGCTCTGAAAAAATATTCACTTTACTTTTCAGTCTACAAAGAAAATTCAACAAATCTGTACTGAAGTTTTTCTTTTTAGTAGCTCACACTTAACCAGCTAACTCTCACACTTACTGAAAACACATCTGTGATTTAATTGACATGAAGACAATTCTAAGCCAAAAATATTTTCCAAAATATCACAGATTCACAGACTGGCTGAGGTGGAAGGGCCCACTGGAGGCCATCTAACCCAACCTCCCTGCACAAGCAAGGGTGCCCTCGAGCACATTACTCAGGATTGTGTCCAGATGGCCTTTATATATCTCCAGGGAAGGCGACTCCACATCTCTAGGCAATCTGTTCCAGTGCATGGTCACCCACACAGTAAAGAAGTTCTTCCTCATATTCAGGTGGAACTTCCTGTGTTCCGGTTTCTGCCCATTGCCTCTTGTCCTAATGTTTGGCACCACCGAGAAGATCCATACTCTTGACACCCCACCTTCAGATACTTATAGTCATTGATAAGATTGTGTCTCAGTCTTCTATTCTGAAACAGAATATAGATTCCAGTTGCTAACTCAGAATCATAAAAAGCATTAAAACAGTATTGCAATGTCTTTATCTTATGGCAAGTCATGTCAGGTTAGAGTTTATTTTAGTGGAAGCTAATCTTTTTCACTACCTCTCTCATCAGCTGCCTCTTACTCTTTGTGACACCTGTAAACAACCTCTAAACTGGAAGGATGGTGCTCCCACCTATTTAAAAAAGATGTCATCCTTCTTTAAATTAAAACAAAAAAATTAAATCACAAAATCCATTCCCAGGAGTCAGACCACATGCCTGAGAGTATCATCCAAATGCCTCTTGAATTCTGTCAGGTTGGTGCTGTGACCACTTCCCTGGGGAGCCTGTTCCAGTGCCCAAACACCCTCTGGGTGAAGAACCTCTTTCTCATATCCTACCTAAACCTCCCCTGACGCAACTTCAGCCATTCCCTCAGGTCCTGTCATTGGTTACCACAGAGAAGAGATCAGTTCCTGTCCCTCTTCTTTTGCTCACAAAGAAGTTGTGACATCTTTCTTTTAAATAGCATATGAAACATACAGCTAAACTTATCACTGTCATTCTCTTCTGTTAAAACCCAGAAAATAGCAGAGCAGATGTGGTAAATGCTGGTGGAAGCCTTGCTAGTTTGGATGAAGAAAGCAAATTAGCAATACATATGTTGTGCACTTCATGATGTAAATCATGTCAGGTCCTGTGTCTTCTACTCCAAGTTGCATCAAAAAANTTCTACCCCAATTTGAATAAAAAAAAAAAAAAAAAAAAAAAACAAAAACAAACACCTGTACTGGTCTGTGTTCTAAATTTCAGTGAGTGTGACATCAGTATAAATTTCCAGTTATGTGATGGAATAACCTGGACAAGACTTTTTGCAGGCTGATATAAAAATATGCAAGGGTACAAAAACTGCAAACCATGCCTTTGCACACCAGCCAGGCCAATAATACCTGATGACCAACAGAATACAGACTGGAACAGATTACAAACTGGCTTCTTAAACTGAAACAATGGCAATTACTCCAAACAAAATCTGCCTGCTGCTGCAAGAGCCACTGAAGTTCTCAGATAACTTTGCTACTTGCCAGAGAGTGAAACAAACCCAAGTGCAAGTCTCATAGAATCATAGAATCAGACGGGTTGGAAAGGACCTCGGAGATCATCAAGTCCAATCCTTGATCCAACCCCACTGTGGTTACTAGACTATGGCACTAAGTGCCACGTCCAGCCTCATCTTGAACACCTCCAGGGATGGAGAATCCACCACTTCCCTGGGCAGCCCATTCCAATGGCTGATTACTCTCTCTGTAAAGAATTTCTTTCTAATATCTAAACTAAACCTCCCCTGGCACAGCTTAAGACCATGCCCTCTTGTCTTACTGATAGTTACCTGGGAGAAGAGACCAACTCCCACCTGGCTACAACCTCCTTTCAGATAGTTATAGAGAGTGATGAGGTCTCCCCTGAGCCTCCTCTTCTCCAGGCTAAACAACCCCAGCTCCCTCAGCTTCTCCTCATAGGACTTGTGTTCAAGTCCCTTCACCAGCCTGGTTGCTCTTCTCTGGACCTGCTCCAGCACCTCAATATCCTTCCTGAACTGGACACAGCACTCCAGGTGTGGCCTCACCAATGCTGAGTACAGGGGCAGAATCACCTCCCTGTTCCTGCTGGCCACACTGTTCCTGATCCAGGCCAGGATGCCATTGACCTTCTTGGCCACCTGAGCACACTGCTGGCTCATGATGGCTCAAGTCTCCTCGGCCAAACACTCCTTCCTCTAAGCATAGCATCTTCTGATCCCAAGCTGATTGACTATATCAAGGGCCTTGGAAAAATAGAGCTGAGGGGAAGTGGAACAGTGTATCTACTTGAAGTCTCATGCAGGTTTTCAAGGGACTGCAGTTGCCCAGCTGCCAGATCTGTGCCTAAGATGACAAGTTTTGTCATGAGAGAAGTCAGACTGAGACTGCAAGGTACCAGAGAAAGCTAGAGCACATATCCTTAAAATAACATGGAAATCCCATGCTCTCTGGAGGAACAACTATAAGCTGAAGCTGCCAGCACTTGATGTTCTGCAGTCTGAAGGTACAGATCCCACTGGTGAGAAGTTTATAGCCCTTTCGTGAGAAGCCTCTCTGCTGGATCATTGTTCTCCTGGATCAGTGTTTCATTTGTGGTGGGCTGCAAGTAGTAGAAAACAGGGAACTATGGATTAGAAATTTTATTAAGTATCTCAATTACACTTTGCTTTGGAACAACTGGATTCATTCCCTTTACAGTCTTCTGCAGAGAAAAGTCTTGTCTCTCTCTTTTCAGTCACCCCTGCGCAGGTGACCAAGAAAATGTTGGTTATTGCAAACAAATAAGAGAGCATGGGATCTCGTCAAGCTTGCAGCAATTTTGTCTTAGCTCTTTTAATGATGGGTGTATTATTTTCTGGGACTCCCTAATGTAAGGAATGACTGGATTCTTTCTGAAAGACAGAATGCACAGAACAAATTCTGTTTTCCTTTCTGTTCTGATACATTAAGTGTTATCCAGTGAAATGGTTCTGTTACTAAGGTCTAAGATATGTTCTCTGGCTATATCATTTACCACTAGGCACTGCTGCTTTCTTGCTGGAAAACATGAACTTCAGTAAAAAAAACTAAAAAGAATGGCTGTATGAGTACTTAGGGAAACACTATTCCCATATTTAACAGTCCTGTATGTACTTTTCTTGATAGGAAAAAAAAAAAACAAACCCCAACACTTTTGGTTTTGCCATTCTAATACCCTATAAAAACATTTCATTTTTCCCTCCTGGATGCAACCTATAGTAACTGATTTTTTTTTATTATTATTTTGTTGTGCATGTGTAACTGCTTGGATTAGTAACAGTGCATACTTCAAGCCTGTTGGTTAAAACTGCTGCTTCCAGCAGAAGTGGAAAGCACCAAACTGAACTTGAGTAACTATTGCAAAAGGATTACTCAGAATTAGATCAAACTGTGACTGTTGTGCAAAAGGTGGAATCAAGATTTTTTTTCTTCTTTGGATTTGGCAACATCATACCCTCAATGGACTGATAATTTTCCCTGATCTCCTTCTCCATTTTTTTTTGGCTTCTAAGGTCCCTTATTAAAAGTACTCTATCCATTTATTAACTGGTAAAAGCCAGGATTGTTTTTGGATAAAACTGGTAAAAAGTGCTGGAAGGCTGGTAATCCGAACTCCTCAAGTGAAATAAAATTTGCAGACAGATATTGCTGTTATGGGAGATAATAAAGAGAATGGTTTAAATATGAAGTTATTTTTATTTTCATTATATGCCACCAAGTGACGGATGCTTGGTATCATGAGGTACTTTGTTACTGAATTTACCCTTGGGAAGTAATGATGAAGAAAAAGATTCAAACATACTATTCTGGATGCATTCTACAAAACCGCAGAACTACGCGTCTGCCTCCTATTTGAAATATCTTTTTATTCTATCCCCAAAAGGTAACACTATGGGCACTGTCCCTCAAATAACTCACACACTCAGCTACTTTATAAGCACAACTGGCCTTATATGCATGAAAGCCTAGAGGAAAAGTTTTCTCTATATTTTCTCATCACATCTAAGCATCCACTTGGATTCCTATGGATGTCCTTGCTTCCTGCACTAAACCATCAACATTCAGCCTATTTATATTCTTAATAAATCCCAGAACTGTTTGTGCTGGCTGACGTGCCACATTGTAGAAGAACAGTAAAAGCTGACACCCCCTCCCTTCCCTTTCAAAAAAAAAATACCACCAACCAAATTTGAGCATAACTCAGATCCATGGTTGCCTACTTGCATGAGGCCCTGTAGAAATACTGACCTGCTTCTACAAAAGGGACCCATATGGGCAAACACACTGCAATCTGGAAGTTTTGTGGGACTGCTGTTCTGACTGTTCTCAGAAGAAAGGTTTCTGGATGGTACATTGTCCTAAGCAGCTCCTACTGAACCTCCATCTGATGATGTTTTTGCCCCAGAGTTCCTCTTCCTTAATCCGTTCCTTCCTGGTGCCACCTACAGAAGCAAGGTCACCTAGGTGGGAGGTCCATTTAATTTATTATTTAAGCATTTAGAAATGTACAGGTTCAGCTTAGATATTTGGTGAGCCAACAGTCACACAACTTTATTTGAAGTACAAACTTTTTAATAGTCAATATTTAGCCCCACAAAATGTAATCCCAGTAATTTCTCAGTGTTCCTTATTGCTTAATTTTCTGTTACCATTTAGCCAACAATACTAAAGGTTTCTGGATTACAAATTACCTGAAAACCACAACATTTAATGGCATTAGATTAAACTTACTAATTTTTTTCCCTTACAAAGCTAAACATAGTAAAAATTCTTTTAAAAATTTTTATTGCACATTTTATGCTTTGCGAAGCACTGAAAGTACATGGTTTCCACCAAGCACACGTGACTCAAAGGAATAAAAACTGCAGTTAGGCTTGTAAAAAGTATATTATTTTTAAAGCCCTAACCCAATGTAGCGGAAAAGTCTTGTATGTCTTTACCTCTTTTATAGGCAAATATTAAGTGCAACCCCAACCCTTTATAACAATGTATCATCTGTTTCAAATTGGAAGGAAATCAACTCTCTAATATGGTAAAATAACATATAAGTTAATTTTCTAATTGAACTCTCTGGTCTTGGACTGCCTGCAATAAACCTTGACAATCTGAGACCCAGGAAAGCTCTGGTATTTTGGAGAGTGGGTTGAATGTTACTGATTATATATAGTTGACTATTTCCACCAGTGTAAAGGAAGACCGGTCGCCTGCGTACTCAACATTCAGTGCAAAAAAACATACTATTATCGTTGAGAACTGAAACCCAAAATATTCAGGAAATTCTGAGCCTCCTTCTCATAGTAATTGCAGCTCACCATCATTGTCCCATGCAGTGCTAAGAACCAACTAAAATCTCCCCATTAGCATATGCATAGGACAGGGCTTTTCAGACTCTTGTAGCCTTTGGGTTTTTTTCCCCCCAGACAGTGTTAATGGCAAACCACAGTGGAATTCAAGAGCTGTGAGCCAGCAAGATTTTGAATGACATCCTGTAAAGGAAAAATTTCACAACACTAGTTTTAGCTGTAGTGTTATAGCTGTTCAAAGCCATTCTCCTGAGCAATGAGGACATGCATGCCACCTTTTCCTGCCCCTGACTGCTGTTTACAAATTGTTATTATGAAGTATGTGCGCTGCACAAAGTATGCACAAACACTAGACAGCACAGTTTAGGAAGATTTAAGCCCCCTTTTTTGGAGACGTTTAGGCACAATGATAAGGGTTGCAGATACTCAGCGTGTCTAACAAATAGGACTGTGCTGTTCAAGGTATACAAGGAGAAAGAAAATTACACTCCTGTTGAAAGACCATTCTGTCTCCACTCAGTGGCAACACAAGGTGTAAACCACATGACCTCACCTGATGCTCTCCTCTGTGCACTGGAACATCTCTTCAAGAGAGAGCTGCCAGCAGGAACAAACCCAACAGGCCATATCATGGAGGTCACATGGAACTAAACCTGTAACTGTTGATAAGTCATCAAGCATATGTGAAAATCAAGTTCAGTTAGGAGGAGGGGAACCATACTGAAATGGTTACAGAGAAAAAATAACACAGGAAAGCATGTGGGCAATTTACTTTATCTTATGCAGAGCTGAAAAAGAAAAAAAAAAAAAAAAAAAGGTATTTTTCCTCTAACCAGTAGAGGAAAGACCTCTCCTCTGATAGACAGCAGCCAAGTACACTGTTACTGCTTATAAGTCCCCCAGTTAGCAGGAAAAGTCTCATTAATACTGTGTATATATGTATTGGCTCACAGTGGGCTTACCATAGCCCAAATTTAGAAGAGATGATTTTTTTGTCCCTGAGATCAGTGATCTTTGGTTACATCATGGCCAAAGCCTATTTCCAGTTTCCGTTCCAGCATCAGTCTAACAAATCCAGACTTCAATGGTGGGTTTAAACAAGCTTCAAGCATGAGAAGAATGCCTTTATTAAAATATGAATATGTAGGCTTGCGCTCTGTGCAACTTGGTTTTCCAAAATAAAGCTTACTTCTTTTCTATAAAAATGAGACAGTCCAAGATTTATTAAAAAAAAAAAAAAAAGAAAGAAAAGAAAAAAGAAAGGGTGTTTTTATACAGCTAGTAATCTGTTCCAGTCTTCTGAAGGGCCAATTGTGGTACAAAACCATTACCTACATTTTGCAAAACATTTAGACAAAATTTATTCTTCATCCAAATAAGAAAAAAAAAAAAAAAAAAAAAAAACTGTTTT
>VXAY01004929.1:3406800-3431794 GCA_013399855.1 Oxyruncus cristatus | reverse complement strand
AAAAAAAAAAAAAAGACTGTTTTGATTTGGTTTGGGGGGGTTTTTTGCACTGAAAAATAAAGTCTTCTTGCTAAGTTCTTTTCTTGGAATAGTTCTCCTGAAGCCATCTTAATTTCTTGCATAGCTGTGTAACAATAAATTATGGCTTCAGTTGGACAGGCAACTAGAAATATCCTTTCAAAATTCACAGATTCACATATTCTGAGTTGGAAGGGACACACAAGGATCATTGAGTCCAACTCTTTAGTGAACAGTCAATACGTTGAAAGAAATTGAGCCTTTCTTATCACATTATCATGCTGAACTCAACTAACCCATAAGTTTACAAAGTACACAGAAAAACTGATAGTCAAGGCAGTCCAGGCTAAGGCTCAAAATGTATGGAAGACAATTAATCCACAGTGGCAGTTTCAGAAACAAAGTATGTGGGACAGACTTGGATGCAGGACTGGAAGGGATACTAAGCAAGTTTGGAGCTGACACAAAACTTAGAGGACCTGTTGACTCCCTGGAAGGCAGGGCAGCCCTGCAGAGAGACCTCGACAAATTAGAGGACTGGGCAATCACCAACCACATGAAGTTCAACAAGGCAAAGTTCCAGTTTCTGCACCTGGGATGGGGCAACCTTGGATGTACAGACAGACCAGGGAATGAGATGCTGGAAAGCAATGCCGTGGAAAGGGACCTGGGGGTCCTGGTCGATGGCAAGTTGAATATGAGTCAGCAGTGCCCTGGCAGCCAGGAGGGCCAACTGTACTGTTGTTGCTGCCTTTTCTAAAAAAAATAGGGAAATGTAGACAATGACTGGTAACCCAGTATTCTCAACAACCAACACAAGCAGCACCCCTCTTTTTCAGAACAGCGAAGAAGATTGGGCTCAGGGTGCTCAAAATGAAGGATTTTCTTTCCAAACCCAGAAATTTCAATAAGTTACTATAAACCACCACAGAAACACCTGTTCTAATCTCCACTATAAAAAGCCACCTAAGGAAACCTCTGTTTTATTGTTGTAAAGATAATTTCGTAATCCAATACCCCACCTTGAGCATCCCAAGAGTCAGGTGTGTCCATGAAATTGTTACTCTCCTCTTTAGCTTCCCTCTGAAAGGGGTAGTAGAGAGTGCAGAATGATAAATGGTCAAGTTATTCCTCTTCAAGCAGAAACATGTGATTACTAGTCTGCTAAATTAACAATCCTTTTGCATCTAGCAGTCATCAATATACCCCCAAGAAAGCTATAGAACCAAATTTATCAGAAACAAGAATTATACAAATATAGGGAACTTCTGCAGAACTGTCTAGTTAGAAGAAGGAAGAAAGGAAAGTTTTCTACGGCCTAATGTACTGACCAGCTGACAAAAAAACTTCTTTTCAATTAATCATTCTAGTCTGGGAGGTTATTCATCTCTGCATGAAGTTAATTTTTTTCTTTTGAATGGGGGAAACCAAATCTGATTCTGTAAAACTCATGGTTGCAATTGCAGATAAAGTTGGGTTGTGCCAAACTGTAAGAACAAAACAGTCTAGGTGCAGAGCCAACTGTAATGCACACCAGTCATGACCTTCAGCAGAGAAATGCTGTAGTTCAAGAGATCAACTAGAGTTTAAAATTTTATTGCATGAGATTTTCTTTAAAAGCCCTGTTTGACTTTATGATTCCTCTTCAGTGACAAGCTTAATATCTATAGTAAGAGTGCTGTAGCAAAAACCATATACAGAAAAGTGAATTTTGAATGTGCTTTCAATGAAAAGCTATTTACAAGGCATCTTGGGGCGAATCTTCAGTGAGCTGTACAGGGTATTAGCCACCTGACTTGCATTAGCATCAATAAGAAAGGGCAGTTAAATCTCTGCGCACTGAGCTAAAATCTCTTTGCTTGTATTGAATCATCACGTCTTAAATATGACTTCATAACAGACAAAAAATGCTGTTACTGGAAATATGAGAGTGTACAGTGGTTGCAAGTGATCTGAACTGAGAGGATCTTGAAGCTACTTTGCGTATTAGATATGTATGGATAAAGAGGTGTGCTTAGACTAATGTATAACAGTGACAGGCCCAAATATCTGTCAGCAGTAACCTTCACTGTTTGCATGCTCTGTGAGAGTATTCATATAAATAATTTTTCATCATGCAGTAGACCCCAGACATGGCTAAAACTGCCCGTGGTTATTGCTGCTGGTATTTTGTAGTGACACCTCATTTATTCTAGAAGAGCAAGACTGCACTGTTTGCAACACAAAGCCATGTTCAGGCTACTCTCTTAAAAGCTGCACCATGCACAATGTTTGCAAGTGACAGGTATTTAAAAATAAATACATAAATACCATGTGGAAAGCTCACATCTTCTGACATGGCTATTTTTTTGCCATGTTTTAATAGACAAGTAGAATTTATAAAATCAATATTTAAAAGCCCATCTATAACCAAAACTTTAGAGCGAGGACCACTGCACTGATTTTTCTGTAGAAAGTTAGGTTTGACTTTCAGCAAACTAGAGGAAGTGGGCAAATATATTACTCCAACATCATACATTTCCTCCTGGATTAGGTATTCTCTAGAGCCAAGATGGTCAAATGGACAGGCTTTAACTTCTATACGTATATTTACCACTGAACTCACTCCAACTCACCACTCAAGTAAAACATGGGAATAATGATTCTCCCTCTTTAACAGTGTTGGATATATGCAAAATATTGAGGTTAGATCATTCTAAGCAGTTTATGACTTCCTGAACTCATGATTAGGACGTTTTGGACTGAAACCAAATCAGTATATTGAAGGAGCTGTTAGCACACTATTCAAGGTAAGGAAGCCACGCTTTTTAAAATACCCTCAGTTAGTAACTCTCATTATCAAAAATATCTTCATTTCTTTCTGTCACAGCCTCTAACTATTTGCCTAGACTTCAAAGGACAAAGGTGTGCAACAGAATCAAAGAGAATGAAACTACTGTTAAGTTTGTATTTTTTATGCGTTTTATGTTTACTTGTCTTTTTAGTTTGGAATCGGAAATGAATTCTGAATTGTCTTTGTCAATTTACATAATTACTGCTCATTTGTATGGAGGAATGGGACAGGTCAGGAATATCCCCGTCTAGGGTAAAAGAGGATGGAAAAGGTTTGGTAAGAATGCATAATAAGAGTATATAGAGAAGAACAACTCTGCTGACTGCAAAGCACAGTTGATAGAATTGATACAAGACAAAATGCTTAGGAAAACTGAAACCAGCTCATGAGAAAACTACTCTTCTATCGTTCTCCACGTCACAGCCATTCTACAACCTGACTAATCTGCCTGCCTATAATAATGAATTTATTGTATTTCTCCTTCGCTCCAATAATGTATGTTGCATAAAGTTATAAATTGGAGGGGGAAAAAAAAAGCCTCATCTCAAACCTCCCTACTTGTGCTATTCAAAGAGCCAAAGTAGTTCTTCCATATCTTCTGTTACATATTCATATTATGATAAATGTGTGAACATTTATGTATCCTATAGAAATGTAGTGCCCTCATCTTCTTACTTTCACCACTTTAAAAAGAGAAATATCCTCTTCTGTAGGCTCAGAGATGTGGTACCCTGCTGAGATTAATTCAACCCAATAAAGGGCCAAGGTAGAGGCACATGAACAGTCCTTATACACCTCCCATTGTTCAGTGTTGACTCAAGCATTTTTTCCTCCTTTCAGCGCTGTGAGAAGGAATGAGAGGATTCTTCAAACAAAACAAGGGAAAGCTGAAGAGAAGTGAGAAGACACTTGTTTCATCCAATGTGCTGGTTTTGGCTGGGGTAGAGAATTTCCTTCACAGCGACTAGTATAGGGCTATGTTATGACATTATGACAATGTAACAAAACAGTGTTGAAAATTTTAGGAAGTTCCAGTATGTAGCTCCCAAAAGCATTTTACTGACTCAAAGCCCCTACAACCTTGCTCTCTTCAGCAGTTTTTGATGTTCAGCAGCTCTTTTAATGTCTCCTGAGCTTTGAGTACAGCACCCCCCAGTGAATGGCTGCAATGGAACCAGGAGGCAAACTGAAGATACAGTCTGTTTTCCACTCAGTGTTGCTTCTTACATCTACACTGTGCCCCCCCATAGATAAAAAAACTTTTCTGGTTATATTTTATTTCTTTTAAAATGTAACAGCCATGCATCATGTGACTGCTGTACCTCTCCATACGGGGAAGTTTAAGTAGCCTGTTTCTGCTCTGGTCATACTGCGGGCCTAGAGGTTACAGTAAAACAAGAACTTGGAGGCACTGTGCACTTTCTGCCTGAAAAACAGCTTCGCAAGTGGATCATGCAGCTTGCTCAATACTAAGAAATGTCAACTCACCACCTTGTAACACTGAACATATGTATATAAATAAGTCATTAAAAGGGGCTATCTAAACAATGACATCATATTAACTATATTCTGCTTCCATTGATTTGATGAAGATTATAAATTAATCATCACTGCACAGTATTATTACATTTAACATGTTACCCAAATGGCCACTTAGTACTGAATATATGTTTATTTTGTTTGACTGAACATGTATACCTGTTTCTCCTATCAAGATATTCAACTGGTGAGTAATTAAAATTAACAACCAATTATCAGAATTATTTTTGGGAACACCACAACTATACCTTTGTAATGGTTTTAATGAAAGAAACAGCTGCTTTTATAGGTCTTTCTGGCTCCATGTCACACAGAGATTACTGCAGTACAGCTAGAACCAAGTGTGATGCCATATCCCAGTCAAGCCCCCAAGATGTAAAATGTTACAATCGACTAAAAATAAAGTGACTCTAAATAATCACCTAGTAAATAACTGTGAAGTCCCAGTGCAACCTTTGCTGCAATATACCAGATCTGGCATATCAGACTTCAAATAGTAATAATTTTAGGGAAACAAAAGCACTTTATTACTTCTTGTAGATGTAGGGATTTTTCCTCTTCCCTATGGCTTTAGGTCAACTTAAGTCCCTTACACAAGAAAAATAAGCGCTTCCATTATGCATTCTATTAAAATAAATAACCGCTAATTAAGTGACAGGCAAGATGAAGTACTAAATTCCTACTGTGAATGAATATCCCATACAGCATCAGGCTTTTTGTCAAACTCGGGTAAAGCAAGGTGCAATAGAAAGCTTCTGCATAGCACAGCTGTTAGCACCCTGAAAGAGCAGCTCATGCAGATCAAGAATACCAAGTGGCAGCCCAGTGGTGAGAGGTGGCCCACAACCCATTGTATCCATCCTCAACCAGGCCAGACACATGGCAAGCCCGGCTACTTGTTGCTATTTGGAGAGGGATAGGAAAGGGAAAAAGGGTATAGAGAGTCTGGAAGGTTTCTAAAAATCAAGTGGTCTGCCCAAAATACCTCCTTGGGAATACAGTGGCCCCTATACAAAGCTGGCTATCCCTGCTGTACATAGCCAGTGATGGGTCAGCCAAAAGGCTGTGGGATTTGTGGCAGTAAACCAAAAGTTTTCAAGACTCTATAAGACCAATTGTAGTGTGCTCCGTTACTGCCTCGTGGCCAATCCAAAGGGGTTTGGGTGTAGAAAATTCCAGCCTAAATCTGGGGATGTGGGAATTCACCCGCGATTACTTAGCTGTCTGCATAAACGCTCTGCAAAAAATAACAATCCTCAAACTTTGTTAAAAAGTGTCTCAGGGCTTACTACAGGAAAAACTCTACGCACCATTAGCAGGCCCAACCCAACACGCATTTCTGCACTCCACGAAAGCCAGTTAAGTAGATGACTATCAGACTAAGGCAGCAGTCTGCTGGCAGAGGGGAGCAGATTACCCCTTTATATGGTGTTTGCCAAGCCAAACCCAAATCCTCCAGGGAACAGGGATTGGGACTAAGGTCAATAGGTTAGGTAAAGTGCTTATTTTAACCAAATATAAGCTAGTGTGCTAACAGAAACCACCTAAATTTCCCTACAAGGGTGGGAAAAGCACATATGTTATTTATTTTCAAGTTCCACACTGTAATAATCATTTATCTTCCCAATTTATGTGCACATATAAATTCATATGCAGATTTAACATATCTAATATTTAAGGATGAAGATGGGAAGGCAGGGAGGTTAAGAAAGATATACATTACAGCTTAGGTATATGAAACAAGAGGTCAGAAGAGTGTACAAGAGCTGAGATGGCAAGAAGCCAGAAGTTAGGACACAGGAGAGTAGTGGCAACCAGATTATGAACAAGAAAGTACAGTAACCAAAAAAATCACACACACCAAGAAACAGAACTGCGCAGACAAAAGGACAGAAAGGGGAATACAAAGGGAAATGTAAAGTACCTGTCAGAGTTCCTTTACATATTCAAAGTGGGGGTTACCACTTCTGGGTTATCCCTCAGCCAGGCCCCACCTCCTCACCGTTATGACTGAGCTCTCTAGAATCCAGACTATCAATGAATAATGGGAAAGACCCGTAATATTGCTTAATAAAAGAGGCAAAGTGTCCACAATGTCTTCTTTCACGTGATGTCAGAATTATAACAGGCAGCAGAGCCTTGACTGAGCAAGGCTTTTTCTTCTGTTTTTAGCTAGCAGAAATATTATGAAGCAACCCAAAACAATGTTTAATTTAGGCATTCTCAGCTGATAAAAGAGCCAAATTAATTGCACTGAAAATGTCAAAGCATCAGGTTCTAACCATAACAATCATGCCTGGTACTTTTTAAATTTATTTTGAAGCAAGTGCATATGCTGAAACACTGTACTCTGACTTGGCTATTAATTTTTGTGACATGGACTTGCAGTTTCTTCTGCAATCTCATAAAATATGCCCTTTTTAATGAATCTTTATGATACTTCTTTATGTCTCTGCTTGATAGTGCACAACACCTCTACCGTTTACAACTTCCAGCCTCACTCTCTGTCCCAAGAAGCTGAAAGTGTCACCAGTCTGATGCTGTGTCAACTCACTTTTTTTCATCACACACATACACAGCAGAAATGTCAATAAGCAATACACAACCAAGATACTGCTAAAAACCACCATGAAATACAAGTACACCATGCATAAATTAAAGTCTATTACTTCTCTCTTTAGAGAATATACTTCACATTTACTTAAAATCATAAAAGACATGTATCTGCATTGTAAGAGAAACCCTATAATCTGCCCACTGGGCCAATCCTGTCTGAGTTTCTTTTTAGCAAAGGCAGCAAGCAGAAATCCTTCATCTCGTGTGGTCAGTCCTGCTGAAATCAATGAGACTATCAGCATGGGCAAGAACTGGGCAGGCTTGGCCCCACTGTGACTTGTCTGAGGTGGTGATACATATGGTGTGTTAGCCAGCTCACTAATTTATTTTGTGAGATAAAGATTATTAAAACTCACATCTGAGGTTTTTCAATATTCTCTTGGTTTCAACCCCTATTTACACCAGTGAAAACCAGATTAATGCCAGTTCACAGACATGAATATATTCAACTCCTATATGTAAAAGAACTATAGTGTGATAAAAAAGGTCAAAGAGATAATCCTCTGTAGAAAAGAAGAATGCAAACAAATATCAACTAATCAAGGAACACATGCTATTTTTCAAAATGCTAATACAAAGATTAATAGCTCTTCTTTGACATCCAAGAACTTTTGGAAACTCTTCACGTTAAAACACTTTGTAAATCACTTTTAGAGAAAGAGCATTCAGGGAGCTCCATTTAATCAAATTAACTATGAGGGAACCTTGATAACATTAAATAAAAAACTTCATGGGTTTAGAATTCTCATCACTGTTTCTAGGGTATGCAATTATTTATGTTGCTTTACAGCATTTCTTGTTTCTGTGGAGCCTTGAGAGGGAATCAGAAATGGTCAAGAAGACCGTTCATTCCCCTTGTGTATGCTCATCTTGGACCCAGTCCTGGTCACAGCGAAGTCAAGTGATTCCCAATGAATCCCTGGCAAAACTCCCAGACACTGTACTAGGAGTAAGAACAGACATATAAAGCCTGATCCAAACCCCACTGAAGTTGATGTAGGACTTTAATTTCTTTCTAATGGGCTTTGGATCAGGCCCCATCCACAACAACTTGTTTAGAGCTGCCATTTTAAACAAGGCGTGAGGAGGCACGGGACAGATTTCAGTCCTGCTTCATGCTACCGACAGACAGAGGTTTCTGGGGAGATCAGGTCACCCACTACAAACTGTGGGTGCAGCCTGAGTGCCTGGCCTTGTGCTGGGGAGCCATGAATGATGTTTTTGTGTGAAACCAAACATACAAACAGCAACTGCAAGGCAGCACAGCATGGAAGTGAGCTAAACCCAGACAAGACACAGGGCAAAACCCAGAGCCCACAAGGGGAGGGCTGCCATTTTCTCCTCTCCGTTCTGCTACTCTGGGCATGTTCCAGCACCAGGAGCAATGCAAACAGACATAGGAGCCTGTCCAAACTCTATCCCAACCTCTCTAGCATCATTTGCTGGAAGAGACTGTCACAACATTCTCCCAAGGTCTTTGCAGGAGGTAGCCAGAGAAACCTCAGAAAAGGACCTGCTGGCTGCCTGTCCCTGCAATCCCTTCTGGTGGGATGTGAATTATTTATCTCAAAACCAACTCAGTATCTCCTACATACTATCACTACTTTATTTCTCATCACTTCAGAGTTCATTCTGTAAATGACATAAAAATTTAAACTGGCATCATATCTGAGAATATAGTTAATACAAAAAGGCTGCAAATTATTGAACCCCACTTGTTTTTAAGAATCACAGAGCTGTGGAGTCCTGAGCTTCCATAAATTTTGCCACTGGCTTGTCATAAAGTGTGAGTAGGCCTTTGCCCTCCCCATGGTTCTATTTTTCCAGTTGTAAAACAGACGTGTTACTACTGAGCATATAAGGGAATTTCCAAAGTGTCCTGCATATTGTTTCAAGTATATAAAGCTCTACTTAAAAACACTAGGTTTCATTCTGTTGACCTAGATCTTGACTGGATTCTGAAGTCCTGGGACATGTTCATCTCTAGAGTTCTTTTTGGCTTTGGCCAGGACAAAAAGTTCAGGACACAGAACTAAAGTTCTAGGTTGTTGGCATCCTGCAGGAGTACATGGAAAAACACAAACAGAAACTCAGAAGGGGGAAAGGTGACAACAATATTTTACCCCATCTGCAAAGCCCACAACTGACATTAAAATATGCAGTGACGTACTCTTTACCAGTAGACACATAATTATTTTGGGGTCTGATGTTTCTCCCACTGAAATACAAGAGAGAAATTATATATCATACACAGTGAAGATTTTGACATTTGATTCCTCCCACATATTTGAACGGGAGGAAGGCATTAAATGCCAAAACCAAAAATGAGCATGCAGGACCTATCCTTCAAAACTGTAATGCATTCCAAGGCACAGCACTCACTTTACTCTTACACTGACCTCCTCCGCACACAATACAAATCCAGTGATTGTTTTTCAATTAACAAGGCAATTTTTGCTGTTTCTAATGGAGCATAAAAGACTGATGTTCTAGCACAGCTTCTACAAGCATATATAAGTTAAAAAAGGATCCATTATTTCAGTTTCCTACCAACTCCAATACTTTATTGAACTTTATTTTATAAGAAGAATTCCTCTTTTAAGGTTCCTATGCTGAAATCATTGTAGAACCCTACATGAGAGATTAGCAACAATTAACATGGACCTCTACCATATCCCCAGCTACATGGGCACAAAATTGTGTATATGAGAGCTTGTACGTATTTTATGCCCTGTGTCTGTATTATATAGGTAGAAATGTTGTTGTTTGCGCTATGTAAATTCCCATCTTAAACTAAAATCTGCCCCTTTACCACTTATAGAAAAGTTAAAAGCAAAACAAAAATAACGCACTCCGAATATGCTTCTGCAATGAACTTGTGTGTTTGCTGAGGCTGGAAAAACAGCACTCTGAAAAGTAAGCACATGAACGGGAACAGGGAATTGATGATTTTGTCAGTTACAGCTCCCCTGTCTTATGGGATATCCCCCTTTTCTCCTCCAGCTTTGGAATCGTGTAGTAAATGCAGAGCAGGCCAGATATCTCATCCATTTTGCTCTCATTGCATCAGCGCTCAAAGGCTGCTCAAAACTCGCCCGTCAAGATTTAATCAAGAGATCTCCAGGACCTGTAGAAAGTGACAACCACCATGCAGCAGAGGATATCTATTGACAGAGCTGGGTCAGCTCTAATATATAACTGCCGTGACACTGTTTGAGTTTTAACACTGTCTTGTCAACCAAACTTTAGTCCATATTAGTTCTTGAAAAATTCTCAAAACACACCATTATTGCAAATTTTGAGTATAAAAGTTGAGCATAACTGAATGTGCCCATTCCAACAATAGTACCTTTGTCATTGAAAGCACCTTATGAAAGAAACAGTTTTGGTGCACCAACAACACACACTGTCCTATCTGAAGCTTGAGCAGAATCTGACTGAAAAGCCCACTGACAGGCACAGTGTAATGCCTTGATTTGATTTAAAAAAAGCAATGAAGAAATTTTGAGTCCTGCTGACCTACAGAGGAAATGTTCAATACTTCTTAAACCAACCCAGACTGACACTATGACCTAAATATCAAATAAGAAAATAAATCTAAGATCTAAGATAACTGAATCTTAAAATTTAGCTAAAACTTAAAAAAATGGTCTACCTACACTCACTCAGATGAAATATTTATTGTTGTCCTGTTGAATTATTATTGGGATGACGTATTGTTGCATTGCTTGTCTCACTTGAAATGCTGAGTTAAGGCACACAGTGCAATTTCCCTGAAAGTGTCAAAAAATATTTGTGCTTGGACTGTTTGCCTTGCAAGTTAGAGTTCTGTCCTCCAAGGAGCTTTCAAAATCCAACAAAGTTCTCAAGTACAGATGTTTACAAAGAGATCGCCACACCAGCATATGTATTTATACAAACACATTTTGGCATTCGGCATTCAGCTTTGTCTGTTCCACATCACAAGTTGGTGAATTTCTCCACCACAGGGATAGAATATCTCTCATGAGTAAACTGAACCTCACTGAAGTGGTTTGGGAGAGAACAAATTAAATGAACAAGCACTGCTACAAGCATGCTCTTTTAAGTCAGATCATACCCATTTCTGGAGCTATCTGAGAAGAGAGAGATGTGGATTTGGACCACTGCAAAATTTGGAAGAATCTCTCAGAACATGAGTTGAGTTCTGTAACCACAACCAACATTTTTTAAGTTTGTTTTTAGGAGCAACTACTGGAGACATCCCACTAAGAGAACATGTGTTCTTGTCTGAAACCAGTATTAGATTTCCAGCACATGCAACATGCATGTACATGCAACAATAAACCGCAGCTATAGAAAGTCATGTCAATAAACTAGTGTGAGAGTAACCATTCTGAACATGCACATATGCAGATCAATTCTCAGAGGAGGTAAAGTTTGCCATTATTAATTCTGTCCTTTCACTTTCAACTGTCTGGATATAAGAAAAGCTCAAACAATGGGTAATCTGACCAGATATATGCATACTAAATCACTTATTTTTTTTTTATTTGAAGATCATTCAAAACAAAACTTTATAAGCTGATTTAGAGCAAACAGGTAGAACTGGGGAAACAAACAGGGGGAAAAAATTTTAAAAGCACCATAAAGCTCTACAGGCTGCAAAAAGTAAAGACATGCAGCAAATCTGTGACATTGCTGGAAATGTAACAGATTAAAGGGTTACAAACCGAAAACGGACTGAAACATGACACAGTGCTAACATCCAACTGTATTTGTATGGTACTGGTAATGAAAGCACTCCAGATATTCCTGTTTTTCCTCTTTCTTGATGAAAGGTGATATAGGTATTCTGTCTTCCACCAGGAGATACTTGTCATGGAGAAATTAAGACTTTTTCCAGAACACCCTTGATTCCCCCCTTCCCCAATCACTTTCCCATAGCTCAGGTATAAAACTGGTAGCAGAAATAAAACATTCAATACATAGACATGTTCAAATCAAATTCTATAAACTACATTCTATAAATACACAAGAGTATTCTTCATCAAATTGAAGCCATCCTTCTGTCCACCACAAGACACAAATTCAAAGGATAGATTACTATTTCTGCTGACATTAATCATAGAATCAAAGAATCACAGAGTTAGACGGGTTGGAAAGGACCTCAGAGATCATCAAGTCCAATCCTTGATCCAACACTGCTGCGGTTACCAGACCATGGCACTAAGTGCCATGTCCAACCTCATCTTAAAAACCTCCAGAGACGGAGAATCCACCACTTCCCTGGGCAGCCCATTCCAATGCCTGATTACTCTCTCTGTAAAGAATTTCTTCTTAATATCTAACCTAAACCCTCCTTGTCAGAGCTTAAGACCATGCCCTCTTGTCTTGCTGATAGTTGCCTGGGAGAAGAGACCAACCCCCCCACCTGGCTACAGCCTCCTGTCAGGGAGTTGTAGAGAGCGATGAGGTCTCCCCTGAGCCTCCTCTTCTCCAGGCTAAACAACCCCAGCTCCCTCAGCCTCTCCTCATAGGACTTGTGCTTGAGTTCCTTCACCAGCCTCGTTGCTCTCCTCTGGACCTGCTCCAGCACCTCAATATCCTTCCTGAACTGAGGGGCCCAGAACTGGACACAGCACTCCAGGTGTGGCCTCACCAGCGCCGAGTACAGGGGCAGAATCACTTCCCTGTTCCTGCTGGCCACACCGTTCCTGATCCAGGCCAGGATGCCATTGGCCTTCTCGGCCACCTGGGCACACTGCTGGCTCATGTTCAGCTTCCTGTCAATCAGCACCCCCAGATCCCTTTGCAGAGCCCTCCTGCCTTCCAGCTGACTGACCCCACCCCCCAGCTTGGTGTCACCTGCAAATCATGTATACAAGACATTGTAAGAGAAGACATGATCAAGAGATGCTGCAAACCCACACCTGAGGCACCTCAGATACCACATGTGGGGAACACATACAGTTCTGTCAGGCACTGAGTCCATAAAGAGCAGTAACATTTCAAAAATAAATTTCTTCATTGTGTTTAGTCTGTAAGAAATTTAGATCACTTGATAAAGTTAAATGGCAATGATAATTACTAATTATTTTTACCAGTTGATTTAATCTAAGCATGTATTTGTGTTTTTCTGCACTAACAACTTAGGTTTCCAATTCTCATGTATAATGTTTACAATGTTTATAACTTATCTTGTCAAGACCTAGAAATAAAATGTTAACCAAGTAATCTCCTTACTTTTATAGAGAAAATCAGCAGTATTCTACCTACTTTTTAATCATGAGTTACAAAGTTAGATCACAGGCTAAAATGTGAGTTTCTATGAAGCTTGCTGCAGTTTAGTTACTGCAATTTAATTACTTCCTTCGGGATTTCTCTGGCATGAGGAAGTGCCCCAGAGGAATGGGGTAAATGTCCTGCTATTACTGCATGGGACACAGTAATGGCATGAGCAGGGTCAGCAAGCTGCAACATTTGGCCAAATCCCAACTGCTGTATCTCCTGCCCTGAATCAAGAACCTAGCTGTTCCAGAGCACAGCTTGCAGCCAGCCTTGCAAGATCCCATCCATTTCACAGAGTTGCCCAGAGGACTTATCCTATTTACAACTCTTTTGCTCTTAGCTGATGTTTTCTCTGTGAGGAGAGAGGGGATGGGGAAAAAGTTGGTAAACAATGGTGGTCAGTGTTGGTCAACTACAATACAAATCCTCTTGCTTAGATAATATACACTTGATTTTAGGGCAAAACCTCCACACTATTCCAAGTATTAATAGGTTAAAACCCAGCACTGCAAATAGTTACTTCGAGGTTACCATAGTCTTCAGCTCAGCTCAACACCTGCCGGGAAGTGGTTATCCACTTCCCACGGTGGAGCACTACAAACTTGTAATTTGTTTTGATAGGGAGCAAGTGACAAGCCAAAACAGATTCCATCAAATTAATGAAATTACAATGTGTAATAATCTCGTTTAATGTGCTGTTAGTGATTACAAGCACATTTGACAACTATGCGCTAGAAGACCTTTCAATGGTATGCTGACAATACTGAAAGAAAAACTATCCTCCTTACAAATGCAAGTATAGGCATATGCACTGCAAGAACCAGTAAAAATGTCACACTCAGGTAGAGATCGTGAAGTTGTCAAACTCACTATTTTAGCATTACCAGGATAGGGCAGATCAATCTTCTGTCTCCACACCAGGTGATAAATTCTTTAGATACAGTCCATCTCTTAAACTACTCATTGGAAACAGTTTAAAAAAGAAACTGTTGCAAGTTTTCACTGTGAAAAAAACCATGGATTCGTATGCTTCTGTTCCCCCTTTTCTCTTCCAATCTCTTCTATGGCCTGAACACTGTCCCTCCCCTAGAAGTGCAAAATGTATGGCAGAGGGCCAACCTATTCTTTCCTTGTCATCTCACACCTGCTCAGATGCCTCCTTGGTAAAATCTGAAGTTGTTTTATCCCTTCTTCAGGAAGGATTTTAGATAAGATGTCAGAGGGGAAAGTGACCTCTAATTTACAAAACTATCAGTCTACTGCTGGTGAGGTAACTGAGCTTTAACCAGGTTTTGCAGCATTTTAATTCTCAAGAACCTCTTGGATCTGGTACTAAAAATCCCTCCAAATATTTTTATTTTCCAAGGTAAAACATGTCTCTATCTGCAATGAATAGAGGAAAACACTCACTCAGAAGACACCATGATGGAGAAATAGTACCTAGCCGTTGGTATCTATGGATATCATACTGAATGATTTCCATTTTACAGAAGAAAACATAGGTGGCCTAGCTGAGATGGTAGGCACTCAGAGTTTCTAACAGCAGAACTATGGATAAATTATCTTCCGTTACTTCCATACTAGTTTACTATCCACTGTACTAGTCATTTGCAGTTTGTGATGAAAATACTACCAATGTTTTTCATATAAAAGTCTCTGGCTAACCTATCTTGATGAGTTGTTTGCCTGGAACACTGTCCTTTGGGCCTTGCGAGTATTTTGAACACTTCATTGTTGCTAGTGGGTTTCACTTTGTATCTGCCAGGTGTGGGTTCAACTCTGATGAAACGGGTTAAGAAGGACTTAGTCCTTGCAAGTAAAATCTGTAAGTCAAGTATCATTGGCCACAGCATGACCTTCCATAGATTTTTTCTGCACAAGACACTTTCATATCAAAGATGATTGTCTTATATGGAACTCCACCATTTGAATGTCTCACATGCACAGTCATGAGCTATCAGAAAGAACTAGGGTTTCTAAAATGGGTCGGAAGGATTTTGTTATTCGCAAGTTTAAATTCCTGTCTTCACAACTTATGCTGCAACAAATGCGGAAAGACTGCCAGCAAGAGGTTGTAAAAATAAAAACATGTGATGGTATACAAACAACAATGCTTTTTCAAGTTCTTAGTTCCAAAAATAAACACAAAATGTATCTCATACTATTTTTTTAAAAAACCTTAGAATGCCAGTTGTACAAACATAATTTTAATCCAGCCTTAGATGGTTTTAATCTTCAGCAAGAGTGCTCAATAGCTGTCATGGGCTATATTTGCGGGCCAATTCCTCTTGCCACTCATTGAGTTTACATCTAGTGTTGACTTGCAAAGATGGGGAGATATCTCTTGCCTGCTCTTCTCTCTTCTTGATGCAGGGCCAAGAGTCATTTGGCAATGCAGCTTGGAAGAGCATTGCTTCCAGTTCCCATGGTCTACTTGCAGAGGTGAAGATCAGACTATAATCCCAAGACTGTCTTTCTCCAAAAATGTTCTCAGATATTTTTCTATCACAGCTGTGTTTCTACTTTGTGCTGGCCCAAAAGTGATTTTAAAAACGCAAATTAAATTTATTGGGATCAATAGACTGTTTCTAAACTAGTATCCAGACATTATTTAAATGTCCAATGGTTTTTAAGACCACTTAGACTGGAGACTTAGAAAAGAACAGCAAAAATATGCAGAAATAGGAAAGATACAAATTAATAGATTTAATAGATTTAACTCTTTTTTTCATTTTTTGTTTTAATTTCATAGTCATCCATCTAGCCAATACCAAAATTGTCAGCAAGCAACCAAAAAGATTGCGAAACTGAAGTGGAAACTGCTTCTGGTCCTAAGACAGCTACTTCAAAGAGACTGATATTAGAAAGAATGACTCTAGAGCACCTAATGTCCCAGCTCTTAGTGCTCAACATGAATCCTACTTACCCCTTAACTACAATGTGTCTGGTGACTGAACAGTTTTCCCAGTGATCAGTCAGCCAAAGCATTAAACCGTCATAAGCAATATGGCCATAATCAGTCCCTGTTTCAGTGTTTTTTTCTGATGTCAGAATAATTTAGATGCCCGGATATCTGAAGCAGCTGTGCCAATGACTACGTGAGCAGAGAAAAACACAGCTGCTTTCCAATTCAAGAACAGTGTTCTGGGTTTTCTTAAACATCTAGTTATTCAGATGTTCCTTTAAGGTCAAGTGTGATAGGTATCAATAAACTTTTATCTTGCCTTTATGCTGGTGGAGATAAGCTCCCCACAACTGAAAGAGCCTAATGCTGACCCTAGCCAAGCCTCATTGTATGGAGAACACCTAATTCCATGTCAAGGATGCCCTTACAAAGAATATTACAGCTCATTTAAAAACTGTTGTACTAATGTAATTATTTCAGTGTAGAAGCAGAGCTTTTAACTGAAAGGGTATGCCATTAAAAATGTTAACATGAATACAGATACATTGTTTAAACTTATTCCATCAACAGCCATACTAACTGCAGTGATTTTAGTAGTAGAAACACCTTTCTATCAATAAAACTGCACCTGCACAAGATTGGAAGGACTATTTTAGCTAAACAAGTCAGGGCAGGAGAGTTAGAGAATTTTAAAGAGAGAAAGCTCCCCTGGGATTACTAATGATCCCCTCCTATGTGATTCTGTCCCATAATCACTAGCCCTTTTGACCGGCGATTAATGCCCGATCTTCACTTATCACCTTGCAAAATAACCCCATCTGTTGATGTTAGTAGGAAATATTACCACATCTAGCAGAAAGTTTCTCATTACTTCACAAAGGTTTTGGGTCAGGCCTCCACATCATTCTTTGAACCAGCCTAAAGGAGCCTCAAGTGAGTAAGTTTCATTGTGAAGAGGCTGTCACTGTAGCATTAGGGCCAACTGAAAGAAAAATACAGTATGTTCTAAAAATGTGCATGATAAACACAGTATAAAACCAATCAAAAAGTAATATTAAACAAATAAGACCTAATAACTGTTGTAAACGAAGCCTGAGACTTTCAACATAATGACAGGAAGCCCAAAATAAAGGGTGCTGGGTTCATACCCTTCTAAATCATTACAGTTTCCACAAAAAAATATCAGCCTCCTTGAGGTTCTTAGGTTAGGGAGATTTATAGTGATAACAATAGCAGTAGTTTATTTGAGACAGTTAATCAAAATTCTAGCACTTATAAGCCCTCTGTGAACACTACAGATTTAAGAAGTTGAGTATGCATTCAAAAGTAAGCTTGCAATCTACACAAGTACAGTAAATTTCAGTTATGTGTTTCATTATACTGGTGCCTTACAGCTTTTAAGGGGTTTACAACTTGGCTGTAATTATACACTATGGGGTAAAATTTGGCATAAAAAGAACTCTTTTCCATTTCTGTTTCCATAGAAAGTTACTTGCTCTCTGTTGGTAATGCATTCCTTGCACATGTAACACTCAGCAAGAGTTTTTGGGTGTGCAAGTAAAGCAGGTTGGGGCTCTCATTTTGTGGCTTTTAAAAATATGTCTTTCACACATCCAAACCATATTGTCCCTTCCTTCACTTATCTTCCATTAATTTATCCTTCAATTTGGTTTCACTCGTATGGTAAAAATACATGCAATTTTTTTATGAACCAAGTGAAATTATACATATAATTACATAAACCATGAAGACCTTATTTTCACCAGAAAAGTCAAATTTCCATCAGGATAACAGGAAAACATGGTGATGGCATTAAAATCCATAAGTGAAAAAATGTCATCACTCCTGCTTCCCCACCCTGTGCCAAAAACTTCTTGTGTGTCCCCCATGAGGAAGAGGTAGCTCAGCATTTACAACAGCAAAATGGAGTAGCAGTAGTTACCCACCTCGGGATCACTCTGAAAATTCACAGCTAAGTTCTTTGACAGTTTGCCAAAAGCCTCAAGTAAAGGAAATAAATACAGTTATATTCAGGCTTTACATTCATAACACCTTTGGGTCAAGAGGGATGCCAGCTTCAGAGGTTCTCATCCTTGTTCTCAGCTGCTCATTCCAGTGCTGTAGTTTGCAGCACAGATCCAATGGTTTGTGATACTTCCATACAAACTGGACCACTGACACCAGCAGAATCTGGCTTCCAATTCCTTGGGGTTTTTTTCTAGGAAAAGAATGTATTAAGTCTTTGCTGTCCATGGGTCCCCCCCTTTAGGCAGGAAGGGAAGAAGCCTTGCAGGCAGCCTTTTGAAGGAGACAGTTCAACCCCAAGGAAGGGGTCTCCAATTCACCAAAATCATCCCTTTTGCCATGGTGTACTCAAGGTGAAAATGCAACATATGTTGTTGACAAAGTGCTCTGTAGTCACTGTGTAGCAAACATTGAATAAATGCCCTCAAAGACAGAAAGGCATAAAGATTTATTATTATTATTGTTGTACTTATATAAGTAAATATAGGCAAACTCTTGTGGGATTCCCATGCTTAGAGTTTTGGGAGAAGCCTCTTTTCCTGGTTAATTATATCCAGGAAAGGGATAATTATAACTTTTAGGCTTACACATGTATTCAACAGGTTTTAGGGTATAAGCTTCAAATCACCAAGGTGAGCATCCATCTTTGTCTGGACAAGGATTAGAAAACAAATGCAAACACCAATATTAGAAGACAGAGGAGAAGTAACTTTCAGCTTTCAACTGCATAGGTACTTCTATGTTATAAGAAGTTTCCTGGCCTTTCTCCTGCTCCATTGTTCCATTCTGTTGTGCCTTAAGTTTTGCTTTATGTCCTGAGGGATATAATCTCAGCCTGTAGACATCTATTCTATCCTGAATACAAACTGAAAAGAGTCTGATTCCCTTTTTCATTTTAAATTTGAATTGTTCAGCTTTGGGTAGTTTCAATATAAATCAGAACATTGTAGCACAGGTTTCTGTGTTTAAAATTGTCATATACTTTACAGAGATAAGTCACATTAAAGTTTGCATTAGTTCCTTACAGTTTAACATATTTCAGATATAATTGTTATCTTTGTATAACAGGATCTATCAAATCATGGCAAGTGGCAACCCCAGAAAAACAGAGTAATTTGACTGAACTTCTCTGTCTAGGTTTAGTCAAGGCTCACCAGGTCTCCAAAGTAGGAAAGCATAAAGTATAAATGGAATGAAACCCTAGGGGGGTAAAATACAAACCAAAAACTGTTCAGGTTTTTGTTCATTTGTGCTCCACAGTGTTTAACCCCAGAGAACCAATAAATGCAGATGGAGCACAAAAAATATGAACTCACCTTAATGTTGCATTTTTTTATAACTTCCATTAATCCAAATGTTTGCTTCACAAGTCACGTGTAAGAAAGAGTTTGCATGGTTTATATTCCCAGGATCCCATTTTACTAAAGCTCAAAACCAGTTCACTCAAGTACTAGTAAAATGAAAAGGGGAAAAAAAAGGCTGGATTCTCAGCTGATAATAAATCACTTTATGTCAAGTAAAACAAACAAAAAAAATCTGACCTCTGCTTTCCAGCATTACTTATTAAAACAAGACTACAGAAATAAATATAGTAAATAGAATACTAAACAGAAAAATAAATTCTGGCTATCTAAATGCAGATGGCTCAATGAAGATAGCACATCAGATTGCTAAATCTGCCCCTATACGGTAGAAAACTTCTGCATTGGACCCTTATTACATATTGTTTCCCGAGTTTTCCCTTGTAACAGAATTTTGTAATCTAAGCCACCTTGTGTCAGGGAGATTTATTTGATGTATGCTCCTTTTGTATAATTATTCAATTATTACTCCTATAATGCATAGCATTATCTGGAATAAGTCTGCACTACAGCGGTGAGCCTCCAAAGGTTTCTTCATACATCCCCTCCTCAACCTACCTCCCTCGTGAGATCTGAGAGGAATATTATTCATTCTACAGACAGAAATTTAGAAAGAAAGAAGTCCAACAGACCATAGGAAATCAGTAAGACAGCAAGAAACTGAACTCATGTAGTATATCAGTGCCATGAACAATAAAACATATTTGAGTACCATCCAGTCCTCTGAGAATGGGTTTTCCCAAGATACAAGATTGTAAATTGCAGTGGAGGAGATACAGACAAAACCAAAACCAACAAACAAATTAAAAAAATCTCTTTTGGTGTCCTTTCTAGGCAAGTGTTAATGAACAAGACCACAACCAACTCTTTCAAAGCCCCTTTGTTAAAGCTGAACCTGCTGGAACATAGTATATATTCAGGTCCCTCGCTTTGCCTTGTTCCTACTGCACCAACAGAAAGAGAAAATAATGAAAACTGCTACATGGTATTTGCATTCTGTCATGTAGGAATTCTCCTAAAATAAAAATCCAGACAGACATCTAGAGATGGAATATGCCAACCAAACAGCACAAGTGAACGAGAGATCTTATTACAACCATCTTCAGGTTTTCAATAATTTAGTTTCTTGATCCTTTTCATGCAGTATTCTTGCTACTTTTCCATTATCGGACTCTTCCATACTGCACAGAATTTGATTTTGTAGTATGAGAAAGGTAGAACGAAGCCTTTAGGTTTTCAACAACCACCAGTGAGAAAAAGAACGAGACAGCTACTCCTCCTGTCTAATGGTGCAAATACCATTTTTAGTAAGTAAGGTAAAGCTTTTAGGTCAAGATTAGAATTGCTTTTCAATTAGATTATGAAGTGGTATTATCAACTCTTATAGGTCTACACCTATATGTAGTAATAACAATAGATATTTGTGACTGTGAGATCAAGCTTATGGTAATCAGGAGTTTACAGGAAACTCAAAAATTAACACAGACTAAGGTACAATGTGATTTTAAAGCAATTGGTGGTGGCTTCATTCATCACAATTCCATGCACAGAAAGTGTGTTTTGGAATACAAAGTTTTGATTCTTACATCACATCCCATGCTTCCACAGAACAAAAAGTCCACAGCTTGGCATGTTCAATGACCTGAGCTTCCATGGATCTCAAGGACCTTGCTCCCATTGGAAAAATCTAAGTATCTCTAAAGATATAGACTGCAGCTTTAAGTAACTACTATTGATAATCAAAAACATTTTTAAAGCCCACTTCTTACAAACCCAGATTGAGTTTAACTCCTACATTCAACTATGTAAGCTAAAATCCTTAATAGTGACTTCCAAAATTACCATCACATACAAAAAAATGCAAAACAAAACAAAACCCTACAAAGCTCCCAGTGTGGCAGTAAGGACATTTACACACGGGAAGTATGTAAGCACTTGCAAAATCCTGGGCAATATTATCCTTAGACCTGGCTTTTATTTGCAAATTAAGTATGCGCTTTAAAACCTAACAATGACTAAATACAGAGGTGATGACATTAAAAATCCACTCAGTGAGACTTCCTGCATATAACATAACAAAACACTTCTTTTCAAAACTAATTTTCAGCAATTTAGAAACTAATTTTTAGTGCTGTTTGGTTGTAATTCAATACAATTTACAGAGATCAAATATGCATCCACATATCCCAAATGCAATAGCTCTGTAGAGCCAAACCATGATATTTATCCAAAAAGAAGAACCCATTTGTTTTTACCTTTCCTCCTCTGCTGCACTAAGGAACAAGATGCTAAGTTTCTTCTCTTCAAGAGAGCAGTAGCTATGAAGCTCTTATCCTCCTAAAGGATTGGCTCATACAAAACCACACTGAATTTCTTCCACGGCAGCTGTTCCTACATCTTGGTACAGCGAGAGATTGCTCAGAGAGAGATACCACATCTACACGGAAGCATAAGTACATCAAGAAATGTTATCTGAGCAGACAAGTACTAAGACTGGCTCTATCACACTAACACCTGCAATACTCACCACGTTACAACACCCATAAAAGCCTGGATATATCAGGAAAGGGAAGAAAAAGCACAGGGACAAGCAACACAACAGTTGACCCTTTCTAGTGTCACTGGAAGTAATGGTGGGTGCATTTGTACAAAACAATTTCTTGTCTAAACTAGATGAGCTGAATAGATAAAGGTGAGTTTAGACATTGGCCATAATTAATTAAAATCAGCTCAGTTCCACTTAACTTCTGGATGAAAGGTGCAGCATGAAGTTTTCCAGCCAGAGATTATCTGCATTAGCTTTACACCTTCAGGTCATTTGTTTTAAATTTATGAACAGTCTTTGTAGGCAAGGAGAGAGAAGGGTCTTTCTAAACACGACACCATGGGGCAACTGCTCTGGTTCTGTTCTGAAGTGATGAGCTCTGAGCTGGGGAGTCACAGGAAAACAAGCAAAAGGAGAATGAACATATCTTTAGAGGGGAAAGAGACGTCTCTTCTACGAGGCCCTCGTAGAGGAAAGAGTAAAATGAGACTGGGCTGTCACTGTTTTCCTAATTGCAAAGGTGCTGCCTCAAAGGGGAGAAAACTTCCATTAGGAACTTCCTCTGAAACACCCTAAAAAGCAGCACACGAGGGCTCGTGCTCCCCTTACGCGTAATTCATCTGATAACGCCTGAAATTTGTTAACAGCAACTTTAAACACCGCTATAGAGAGACGGCTTTTCTAAACGGAGGTCCAAGACAAGCGCTTTTAAAATTCAACAGGGCGCAACTGCAGCGAGACGGGGGAAGGCGCGGGGAGACGGGACAGAGTGACAAGAGTGAGGCCGGGTTTGCTTCGCCTGCAAGTGTTTCCCAAGGGCATCGCCGCCGGCGCGGGAGGGGGCAGCCGCAGCGCTCCCGGAGGGAGAAGCCTCAGGAGCGGGGCCGGGAGAATGGACGGGCCGGGACCGGAGCGCCGGGAGGAGTAGCGGGGTTGTCTCCCGGCCGCCTCGGTCTCGTACCCAAGCCAGACTGCCCCAGGCGCCGCCGTCGGGCTGGGACTGGCCTGGCCGGGCCTCCGCCGCTTCCCTTCGGGCAAGAGATCCGCCATCGCTCCCCGGCCTGCGGCGAGAGGGGCCCGGCCGCCGGCGCTGCCCTCCGCCGCCTTTCACGCTGTGCGATAAACTTTCACATTGCTTTCGCACTGCATCGCTAAACAAGTCACTGCGCCGGCAAGGCCGGCCCCGGTCCCCGGGGAGCCGGGCACCATCGTTCCCTGCTGCCTTCTCCCTCTCCTTCCTCTCCCTCTTCTTCCTCTCCCTCTCCCCGCGGCGCAGGGTGAACAAACGCGCCGCCGTCTACCTGTGCAATACCTCCGCAAACACATTTTATTTACACGGAATCAACTCGGGGCATTGTACATTATATACAGATATTTTCCCCCTCGAACAAGGCATAGCTTGTGCAAGATTAGTAGCATCCTCTGGAGCGTATCCGACAGTCCACGGGAAAGTCCCCCCTACAGAGAGGCATCAGCTGTCAGAGTCCAAGTCACTTTTCCCGTCTTCTTGTCTCTTCTCCGGTGACGTTTTAGACGCTTTATTCCACTTTTGTGCGTTTTCTGACTCCTCCGAAGACGATCGCTTTTGCCTCCTCCACTTCGCCCGGCGGTTTTTGAACCAAACCTGTTACGTTAAGAAATTAAATTTTTAGTGGGAAAAAAAAAATAAAACCAAAACTATCTAAACTCGCAGCCTGACCTCAGCCCCGCAGGAGCCCTGCCAGGGTCGGTGTGCGGCGGCTGCCCTGGGACGGCAGGGAGGGAGGCGGGGGAAGCTGCCGCTCGGGTGGGATCGGCCGAGCGCCTTCAGGAGGCACGGCCGCCTCCCGACAATCTTTCACAGCCCCGTGACAAGCTCGGCCGGCCTCCCCAAGGAAGGACGCTTGGACATAATAATAAAAAACTTTCCGTCAGCCCCCACAAAGCGATCGCTGTCCTTCCGCTGCCTGAGGTGGGCTGGAGCCGCAGCGCGGTACCTCCGGTTCGAGCGCTTTTGAGTGCGAAAGGGAGAGGGTGGAAGAAGGAAAAAGAAAGCAAAGTACCTCCACTTTTTCCTCCCTTAAGTGCACCCTTCTGGCCAGCTGTTCCCTGGTGCCCACGTCTGGGTATTTCGTTTCCTGGAATAGGTTTTCCAGCGCTTCCAGCTGCTCGTCAGTGAAGATCGTCCTGTGCCGTCTTTTCCGCCTACAGTGCAGCTGGTTCAGTAACTGCAGCTCCGTCCGGGACAAAGTGCCCACGTTCATATAGGGCAACATCTGATGGGGAACAGGGGACATCAGGACTGACCCAGTGCCCTCGTAACCTACGGACAGACAGACGAGTCGACGACAGGCTTTGCATGAGATCCCTGCTTACCACCACCACCCCGTACTCACCCGTCCCGACAAAGCCCCCCTCCCGCCGCCCACCCGCGCTCCCGCGGGTAGCCGCTTCCTCCGGCCCCGCGGCTGCAGGAACAAAGGAATCCCGTCTGCCCCGTCCCACGCGGGGCCGCCTTACCTGCGGGGGGGACGCAGGAGCACTGCTGGGCGCCCAGGGGCGGCACGGCCCCGCAGCACGAAGGGCCCACGGGGGACGCCGGCACATGCAGCTGCCCGTAGTAGTAGTTGTTGTAGCCGAGCCGAGATCCAGTGACGGCCGGTGGCAGCGCGGAGGCGGGAGCCACCGCCCGGGAGTAAAATCCGCCGTAGTCGGAGGCGCTGCCGTAGAGCGAGTCCCCGTGGAGGCTGGGGAAGACGACGGGCGCGGCGCTCGGGGGCAGCAGCACCGAGTCCTTGCAGCGAGGTCTGGCCGCCAGGATATTGTCGATGCTGAACATGCTCACAGGCATGCCCCAAACCGTGCGGGGCAGGGCGGCGGGGACCGGCCGGGGGAGGGAAGGA